>OMLM01009447.1:0-10886 GCA_900302695.1 Helostoma temminkii
ATTTGGGTGGGGTGTGTGTGTGTGTGTGTGTGTGTGTGTGTGTGTGTGTGTGTGTGTGTGTGTGATTAACTTGAACAAGGTTTATACATGTGGCTTTTTTTTCCTGAACAATTTTATAATTAATGTACCTATATATGTATATATATTTAATGCAAAATAATTTCTCCTTGGAGAGACAATTAACTAACAATTTATCTTCTCTTCTTATTCTACTGAGAAAGACCAATGCACAAAATATTCTCACTCATCAACATCATTGCACATTAATTTGGCACAGGTTTTAGTCAGGATGCCCTTCATGACACAACCCTCCCACTTTTGCATCGGGTCTGGGAGTGCATTGGCTTGTGCAGCCTCAGTGGCTGGGGGTTTTTTGTGGACATTTTTTGAGAGTTCAGTGTCTTGCAGGGACCCTGGGGTCGAAGAGCGACTACTCGATCAACTGTGCCAATGACGCCGCTCACTCATCATTTAGATATATAGCAATTAGCTATATAGCTATTAGGCAAAATGTAAATTTTGGTCTTTTAAAAATGTCACTATTTTAAGTTGTAGCTCTTAAAGGTGCACTAATCAATGGTTCTACATTTACTAGAGTGGCTGTGCACTGCCATTTGCCACAGAGTCTATTTTTAAACTCCTATTTTGAATAAAATGCTTTTGAACTCCAACCGCAATTATGATAAAACTAAAAATATTATTGTTTGTCCAGTATATGCTAATAGATTGACAGATTTTTCCCCAATCATTTTATAATCCCAAAACTGAACTCAACAGCACACAAAAAAGAATCGGTCAATATATAAAAACAATCAATACCCTGACATTTTTTGGAAAGTAAAAACAGATTAGTCATATCACTAGAGTGAAAAAGTAAAACATAAACATGCTTTATTTATTGTTTAGTCCTCACCAGTGTCACAGCTGGTACAGTTGGTAGGTCCAGCATCAACACAGGTAGCACAGGTGTGGTCACACAAGTGACACAGACCACCTGACTGGTACTTGCCCTTGGCGCACTCCACCACACAGCGGCCCTCATCCAGAGCCCTGCAGCCGACAACAACAACATCAAAACCACTTTTTCTGCTGCAAAAACTGCAAAATCAACATGAATGAATGATGTTGATGTGGATAATCTAAAACATCCCAGCATGGAGAAAAAAATAACACAGATAAAGCTGAGCTGTGCTGATAAAGAGGAGTAATAGGGTGTTTTAAGAGTTTTAATATACTGAAGATTTGTTCAAATTTCCAATAACCAATTAATGTGTTTATGTATAAGTAGCCACAACCACTGTGTAACCTTGTATACAATAAATCACTGTCTTGTGTTTTGTTAATTTTGACAAATAATGTAGAAACAACAGCTGATAAATGTCATATGTTAGGCCCTATTTCTTTATTCTGTCCTAAGTAGGTGGCAATTTCTTTACAAAAAGACTCATTAACATGTCTCTTAGACCCTATCACGACTAGACTGCTCAAAGAAGTTACCTTCAATCCACATGTCCATGTTCGATCAGATCAACATATCTTTACTGACAGGCTATGTACCACAGGCTTTTAATGTTGCAGTCTTACTCAAAAAAAACAACTTTTGATTCAGGGATTTTAGCCGAATGTAGAACGATATCCAATCTGCCTTTTATTTCTAAAATCCTTGAAAAAGTAGTTGCTAAGCAATTACATGACCACCTGTGCAGGAATAAACTGTATGAAGATTTCCAGTCAGGATTTAGAGTACGTCATAGTTAGGAAAAAGCACTTGTGAAAGTCACCAACGATCTTTTATTTGCTTCTCTACGCTTGTCTTGTTAGATCTCGAGGCTGCTTTGGACACTAAAGATCAAAACATCTTATTACACAAACTACAACATGTCATTGGGATCAAAGGAAAAGCACTAGGTTGGTTGAAAGCTTATCTGTCAAATAGGTTCCAATTTGTTCGTGTTAATGATGAGTCTTCCTTGTACACAAACATTAGTTATGAGGTTCCACAGGGTTCTGTGCTTGGACCGATTCTTTTCACTCTTTACATGTCTCCCTTAGTCAGCATTATTAGGAAACACTTAATAAACTTCCATTGCAAATGACACCCAGCTACAGTATGTTGCCATGAAATCTGATGAAACAAATCAGTTTGTCAAACTTCAAGAATGATTGTTGTGTGACCTTTTGTTCTTTTCTCTTTCTCTTTTTTTCCTGCAACTTACCCCAACCAGTCGATACAGATGGCCACCTATCCTGAGCCTCGTTCTGTTTTCTTCTGTTTAAGGTTCTGTTAAAGTTTTTCCTCTCCGCTGTCATAAAGTTGTAATATTAAATTCTTTAAGGTCTTCAATCTTACATTGTAAAATGCATTTAGATGACTTTTGATGTGAATTGGTGCTATATAAATGAATAGTTTTTCTGTTATTTTTTAATTAGTAACTAAAGGGAAAGTCAGACCTTTTTAGCAGGTATACATTTGTAGTTTGCCAGGAATGCAATAATTTACTTAAAATAATTTATTTAAACAATACATTTATCTTTTTCAATTAAATCATTATTTGTTGCAGATATAAAACATTAAAAACGTGAAGCCTCAAATGCCTTTTTTTACTTGTCTAAAAGTCCAAAATTCAATTATATTCAGTTTAAACTGATATAACAAAGAAATGTAACAAAAGCTAGAAAGCTTTTGCGGTTTTTCGGTATTTTTAACCAAAATGATGAATCGCTTCTCACAATGGTTGCTTTTTTTCCCGTTTAATTAAGTGACTATAGTAACTGTCTAAGATTTAAATGTTTTTATTCTCTTTTGTGTTTAACAAAAGCCTTAATTACAGACAATTAACTGCTATTTATGTAAAGTAAAACTGATCAGCATCTCATTGACTTTGAATGGTAACACCTATCTATAACAACACAGCCACACATTTTTCAACTGAGAGAGTCAGTAGGATATATTCATTTTGCCTTCCACCCTGAATCTAAAAGGCTGAATCCAACTCACCACGAAAAACTGCAGCTGATGCAGTCTTTGATTTGTGGCCCTGTGCACTTGAGACACGTTGCATGACAAGCATGGCACTGTCCATTATTGTCCTGGTATTCTCCTGACAAACATAAAGCAAGAGATTAACAACTGAATAACCAGGTGTATAAAGTGGGTTTAATGTCAGTTGCCAAAGAATGAAAGGCACACATCTCCACTCTATTTGCTTTACTAATAAGCATGTCAACTCATTACTTACCAGATACAGTACACACATTATATATATATATATATATATATATAGAGAGAGAGAGAGAGAGAGAGAGAGAGAGAGTTGCATTATAGCCAACTTGTAATAAAGGCAGAAGATGGTTGACTGACCGTCTGTGCACACAGTGTTAACAACACACACTCCCTCCTGCAGGCTGTGGCCACTGGAACAGCTGCTGCAGTTCCCAGGGCTCTGCCCCACACAGGTGATACAGCTGGCGTCACACCTGAAGGGGGAGAGCACAGAGAGTCAACACAGGACACATAAACACACATGCTAACCACAAAAAACTACACCTATACTGGCACACAACTACAAACATAAGCGTGAAAACAAGCACACACACATACATACAGACAGAAGCCAACCACCAAAATAAGACCTGCCATCAGCCTATAAACAAACCACCCACACCTGAACACACACCAGTGAGCTCACCTCCTACATATCCTGTGCCCATCAGCTATCTCTGGGTTTGGCTCTGTGGCATAGAAGCCAGCACTGCAGGAGGACACACACCTCCACTCCTCCATCAAGTAGGCCTTTGCACAATGGTTGCATGCTTCAACACCTGCACCTGATGCAGCATCAACCACAAACATTTTTAAAGGGCAAAGGACTAAAACAAGTGCTGCAAACAAAAGTATAATGTCGTATTATATATATATATATTGTAACATTTACATGTATTTTGTATGTTTATGACCACAGACTCTTAACCCCTGCTCTCACCTGCACAGGTAGCACAGGCCTGGTGACAGGGCTTGCATGTGCCTTCCTGCTCGTCATGGTAGAATCCTGCTGCGCAGCTCTGCTGGCACCGATTCCCCTGCAGACTGGAGAGGGTGGAGGGAGCATGTGGCACCGTGACACACGCAGAGCCAATCATGTGACACCGTAAAGATGACTCATTGCCTTTGGACTGAAGGCTCAGTTTTCCTACCCACAGCACACTACCACAAGCACTTGGTGAACTGAGTCATTGAACACAAACTTATAACTCAACAATATGCTGAATTTCTGATGTGTTTCCTTTACTTTGATGATATTGATGATATTGCAAAATGAAAATCATTATCCATTTTTTCTTTTGGGGCTGTGTGTAAAAATTAAATAATGACACATGAGCTTTTGAATATAGAGTTAAAAATACAGTGAAGCTGCACAGTGTTTATGCAGAGTGAGAATATGTAGTCTCAGCAGTTAGGAGAAGAAAGCAGTATTTACTAAGCAGTTAAGTCAAGCTTTATCAGAGAATTCGTCTCACCTTGTGTCTTGTTTGCATTCTGTGCAGATGCTGTAGGAGGTGCACTTCAAGCAGTTTTCACTGCACTTTCTGCACATATTTGCATCTGTGGGAAAATCAAACAATACACATGGAATTCACAGAGCAATTAATCAATCGTACACACCTCTCAACTGCAGTTACATCAACTGGTGATTCATTAGAAGGCTTATATGCAGCTGTATTCAAACAGCACTTCTGTAAACTACAGCGTGATTCCTTAAAGGCTCACTCCGGGATATTGCTTCTATTTTGTTAAGTATTGTATAATTAAATTACACAGCAGAAAAAAAGCCATATGCTGCATGCCACACTTCCAGCCCCAAGTTAAACCTCTCCCCCAACCACTTCACCTCTTTATAAAAACAAATTAATCAGAACCTTTTATCTGCAAGATACTGATACACAGTGTGCAGTTCAGGACATCTCTCCTCAGGATTGTGTTTTATTAGAATATCTGACCCTGAAACGATCTGATTAAAACAAGTGAAACATTATTTATGCCCAAGAGATACCTAGGATCAAAAACTGACAGACCTGAAAAACAATGCTGTGCCTGGCATGGATGAGCCTCAGAGGTCACCAACTCTCAGAGGACAAAACAGAACTGATTACTACAAATTATAAAATCTGGAAGGAAACCAATCCAGAAATGGACCACAATCAAAAGCTGTATGTGTGAGACACACACTCTGCCCTCCTCCTATTTTTGCCCTAAAAGACTTTTCTAATCTTATAATTCTCATGTAAGCTTTTATGTAGCATAACAAAATTATAATCTAATTAGTTTGTATGTCACATCTTACGAATTTGAATCAACTGCATATGTATCTGCACAAGTCTTAGCATGCTAACCTTTGCTAATTTGCCAACATGTTAAACAGGATGGTGAACATGTGTGTTCTAATTGTACTTGAGAGCATGACAGCATCCTAATGATAGTATTTTAAACAACAGACCTTTTTCTAAGTACAACCTCAGTCTTTGCAACTAAAAGGTTTATTCTGGTTTATCTACTGTCTACGTTTTATACACTAACATCTAGCATCAGTTAGAAAAGTCCTTTCTCCAAGTCCCAACACTCCATAAAATAAACCATGTAGACATTGTTAATGTTGCTAATGACTTTTGTAGCTGGAATGTACATTAACTAGTATATTATCACAACTGAAATTGTTGTTTTCATAGAAATACAAAGCGATAAAGTTGAGTATGTGGAGCATCAGCAACTCGGTTGAATTACAGACTCAAGATTGCAATAAACAAAAAGCTGTCTCCTGAAACTTTCTTGCTCTGAGAAATGAAGGCTATTCTGTATGAGAAATTGCCTCATACAACGCTGTGTACTACTCTCATCACAGAGCAGCACAAACTGGCTGTAACCAGAACAGCTGATGCTCCAGATCCTCAACTAGTCTAATGAAGGCCAGTTTCTTCACTTCTTTAATCAGCAGTTTGATAACACAGTTGAGAGTTTTCTATTGCTCCATTAACATTTTAAATTGATAAACCTGCATTAGCAAATACAACACATTATTGGAATACATGACTAACATTTGCTGCGGATGAGCCTCTGGACAACTACGTAGATGTGGTTTTTAAAAAAACAAACAAACATAACACAAATAAAAACAAAAAACAGCTGTTTCCAGTTACGATAGTCATTAACAGCAAAAATTATGTCTACACTGTACAAGTGACTCCATACGTTAGGACCATAATGCTTCTTTGCCAATTTGGTCAAATAAAGAAAAAACATTTTCAAAACATACCCTAACCTGAATGTCTCTATGAATTATGTGATTGAGGGAAAGGCCCCGCTCCATCCACTCCTGACTGCCCTGACCTTCCCAAACACATACTCTGCTGTAGCCTAACTCCACTCCAAACTGACCATCTCTATTCCCTGGGCCCACAAGTACCACTTCCCTTCATTACTGCTAACCTGGTGCCAGGATTAATTAATTTCCCAATTATCACCACTCTTAGCACCTGCTCTCCAGTGAAGGATCAGCTCTACTAGTCATTTTCATATCACTCCATACATCCCTTTCAGTTATTGCACCAGACTATAAAGTCAGATTGTATAAAACCATCTCAGTGGATATGTAGTTGAATTCGGAATGTGTAATAATTCTCAAATTCAAACTGGGGATTTAATTAAAAAAATGTGACAAAACACTTTGATATTCATAAAGGCTTCAAAGCCAGAAATCCAACCATGGTCAAGGTAGTAGCTATCCCCACAGTGGGCTGTGCAGGTGTTGGTCCCCTCAGTCAGGTAATGACCAGGCTGACAGGAAGTGCACTGGTCACTGCGACTCCCAGTGCAGCTCTCACAGGAGGAGTAGCACCTTTTACAACGCCGGCGGTCGCCCCAGAACCCTCTGGGACACTCAGATACACACATCCTATTGAACAGACATGGACCAAAGCACAAAGAGGACATGAGCTGCAGCTCTAAATAAATACGAAGGGAGAAAATGACATTGTGAGTCCATTTCCACAATCATAAAGTGAAATTGTACTCATTTACACTTTTTGTCTTACATAAAAGCCTTTGGCATCACATAAACATGGTGACTGAACAACATTTTCATTTGCAACATACTGTATTTCAGCCATATCTTCTGCAGCAGCATTATAAACAAATAATGTATTATGCCCCTGTTTTGTGAACCTACTAACTGTGCTAGGCTGTGTGATCAAGCTAACCTTGTGTTGTTCTTGAACTTGAGAAAAAAGTGTAAGCATGTGACACACTGCTGCGGGCTGGGCCCCTCACAACCATCGTCACTGCATTCTGGGTCGCAGGGTCCTGGAAGGGCAAATACAAAGTCACTGCACCATCATGGCAACAACTGAGGACTTACTCAAACTGCTGATATGATTTCATATTTACATAAAAGCTGCATCAAGTGATCTACCTGACAAACTGAGAGACACTGAGAAGAGATCTTTGTTAAGCTGGGAGGCAATGTGGGTGTTATATACTCAGTTGATTTAGTGAAATTCAAATTTCGGATAATCAACTGAACCTGTGAACCTAATCTAACCTCGCCTGCTGTCATACATTGTTCTTTGGTTTAATTTTGGGATGATTTATGCCCATAAATGGCACATTTTATGTGATTAATGATGTTTTTAGGATCAGTTCCCAGAGCCCAGGGTGACATCATTAAATGTCATTTTGTTCAACCAAAAATCTGCAAGAGCTCTGCATTATAATGTTTAGATGCTTCATATAAAATGATGGTAGACTCTGGTACAGAATTTATTATTTAGCATCTTATTAACTTTGGAATTTTAATCTTAATATAAAAACTGTAGAGTAAATTTAGCTACTGTCTGAGAGGAACAAGGGACAACTTAATACCAGTACATGACTCACCAAAGTATTCTTCAGCTAGGTCACTATCCACTTGCATTTCAGCTGATCGGACTCGCTCACGATGTGCAGGATATGGCTGCTCTGCAGTGCCATAAATTACCAGGGACCATTTATTTAACGTGCCTAAGAAACAACACAGGAGCAGAACAAGATAAGAGGTCTGTCTCAGGAGGCCTATACTGCATTTTAGCTTGTGTTCTAGGTGAAGTTCAACATATGTTTCATAGTACTGAGATGTTATAAAGAGGACTAGTGGACCTAGTTTAGGGTTGTCTCTCTTCTGAAAGGGAGAATCCTGGATTTTCAAAGTCCATTCCCCTGCTGCCTGCTCCCCCCAGCAGTGAGTTGTCATGAATTCCCAGTTGTTAAAGCCCTCAGTGGAATTGTCAAGAGGCCTAAACAGAAACATTACATAATCACGACAATGCTTATATACACTGCTCAAAACAACAAAAGGGAACACAACACATCCTAGATTTCAATGAATGAAATCTTCCAGTTGAAAATCTTTATTCATTACATAGTGGAATGCGTTGAGAACAAAATAACATAAGAATGATAGACAAGAAATCAAAATCATTATTTATTATAATCATCATGGAAGTCTGGATTCAGAATCATACTCAAAATAGAAAAGGAAAATTAGATCACAGGCTGATCCAACTTCTGTGGAAATTCCTCGAGACAATTCAAAATGAGGCTCAGTAGTGTGTGTGGCCTCCACGTGCCTGTATGCACTCCCTACAAAATCTGGGCATGCTCCTGATGAGACGACGGATGATCAGAGCATCAGTCAACTCCTGGACAGTCTTTGGTGCGATGCGGCGTTGGTGGATGGAACAAGACATGATGTCCCAGAGGTGCTTGATTGGATTCAGGCCCGGGGATTGGGCAGGCCAGTCCATAGCATCAATGCCTTCATCGTCCAGGAACTGCTGACACACTCCAGCCACATAAGGCCTAGCATTGTCAGGCATCAGAAGAAACCCAGGGCCCACTGCACCAGCATATGGTCTTACAGTGGGTCTGAGGATCTCATCCCAGTACCTAATGGCAGTCAGGGCACCTCTGGCTAGCACATAAAGGTCTGTGCGGCCCTCCAAGGAAATGCCTCCCCAGACCATCACTGACCCACCACCTAACAAGTCATGCTGGAGAATGTTCCCCATGGCACCTCCAGACTCTGTCATGTCTGTCACATGTGCTCCATGAAGAGCACAGGGCACCAATGGCGAATCTGCCAATCCTGGTGTTCTCTGGCAAATGCCAATCAGCCTGCACAGTACAGTGTACAGGCCAGTCTCCTGGTATCTTCCTCAGGAGACACTGTGCTGTGAGACACAGCAAACCTTCTTGCCACAGTGTGCACTGATGTGCCATCCTGGATGAGCTGCACTACCTGGGCAACATATACAGGTTGCAAAAATGCAAGGGTGAGCAAATATCAGCTAGAAAGGATGAGGACAGGGAAATGGTCTGTGGCCACCACCTGCAGAACCATCCACCTGTTGTCTGTTCCACTTGCACAACAGCAGGTGAAATTCAGTGTTGCTTCCTAACTGGACATGTTGATATCCTAGAAGTGTGATGGACTTGGACTTACAATGGAATAATTATCTGTTCCCTTTATTTTTTTGATCAGTGTACATACTACTGCTGCTACAGGTAGTAGTACCACTACTACTGAAATGGTTAATATTACTTAAGCAAAGAAAGGAGTCACACTACTTACTTAAAAGGTTAAAAAACAATGCAACAATGCAAGATATTTGAGATAAAAAAGGCACCTGTACCATATTTATGTACAAGTACTATTGTCAGCAAAATGTACTTCAGCACAAGTAGTACAAGTACTCATTAGACTGGGACTGGGACTAGAGTCAGAAACAAATAATTGTTTGATTGATAATTTAGGTTAAAATTAGAATCTGTACAAATGTAGTAAATTCACAAACTAGAAGCTCTCATTTTCAGAAGACTGTGGCTCTGCTGTGTAGAATTAAAGCTCCAAACACTGGATGTTACGTCAAAAAGCATGTCACACACACACACACACTATGACCTCAATAATAAACATATAGTAGAATTATATCCTTTTGACTGTTTCAAAACTGAGAAATTATAACCTTGTAAAAGTAGGATTCATGGCAGAGCTGTTGTGTTGGATTACATTGTACAGGTACCTAATAAAGTTTCCAGTGAGTGTATATTATTCTAAATACACTGATCAGGCATAACATTATGACCACCTTCTTAATATTGTGTCAGTGCCCCCTTTGCTGCCAAAACAGCCTAACCTGTCAAGGCATGGACTCCACTACACCCCTGAAGGTGTGCTGTGGTATCTGGCACCAAGTTGTTAGCAGCAGATCCATTAAGTCTTGTAAACTGCAAGTTGTAGCCTCCATGGATAAGACGTGTTTGTTCAGCACATCCCACAGATGCTCAACTGGATTGAGATCTGGGAAATTTGGAGGCCAAGTCAACATTTCAAACTTGTGTTCCTCAAACCATTTTTGAACCATTTATGCTTTGTGGCAGGGCTCATTATCCTGCTAAAAAGAGGCCACAGCCATCAGGTAATACCATGAATGGGTGTACATTGTCTGCAACAATGTTTAGTTAGGTGGTATGTGTCAAAGTTACATCCACGTGGATGGCCCAAGGTTTCCCAGCAGCAACATTTCCCAAGGCATCACACTGCCTCCGCCAGCTTGCCTTCTTCCTATAGTGCATCATGGTGCCATGTTTTCCCCAGGTAAGCAATACAAACATGATTCACTACACCCATCATTGGCCACAATGTTATGCCTGATCAGTGTGTATATATATATACATACACACTGATATATATATATATATATATATATATATATATATATATATCATAAGTAAGCATGCAAGCAATGTGCTTTTAAAACTTTGTTGCACTCTTGTTGCTAATTAGTGGTGTATTTCT
>OMLM01009447.1:10906-28544 GCA_900302695.1 Helostoma temminkii
CCAAGGTAAAACTGTGCATGTTGCAGAAAATTGCCAGATTTTTTCTTTGGCCAGAAACTTGCCCACATATCAGTTCCCCTAAAACACCATATGAGCAGCACTGCTGTTGTCTTCTTGTGGTAGCGTATGTGCCAAAATCAAAATTTTCCCTGTGGAGTGAAAAGGTGCCAAACTGAGGAATTTAGCACAGTGAAGCAGTTCCATACAAAAGTGATGCTCACTGAATATTACACATTCAAAGCCATTTTATTTGCTCTTAGTTACCTGTTAGCTAGCAGCTGTGACACTGTGCCTGAAGGTGATGTGAGTGTGACAGAAAGGTCGCCTCGACGACTGTGAGTGATGGTAACACGAACAATGACATGCTCCACATAAACAACGCGCTGGAGGGGCTTGCTAAAGCAGCCTGTAGTCTCATACACAGATGTCAGCACAGAGCCTGGATGAATAGTTCTGTCATGAGAAGGAGAAAAGAAAAAGAATAGAGGCTCAGTGAGTCACAGAGATAAGAGAATAAGCAGAAACCAAGAGTGTTACAAGGAGTGGTAAAGAAAATTACACCTATTAAAGAGTGTGAGAATCAATGTGAGAGAAATCCATGTGAGAACTGAGACATAAATAGATAAAGTGAGATAAAAGGGCATAAATCAAGGGAAGCCTCGACTCAAAGTGGACGTCTCTCGCAGTGAGGTTGGTGCAATACCTGCTCAGTTGGATGGGAGCTTCCTCGATGCATTCATGCTGTGAGGGGACTTGTTTCCAGTGCTCAGCCTCCTTCACCATGCTCTCAGCATCCAGCAGGCCAAAGCCATACAGGTGGCTCACTGACAGACCCCAGGATTGCCCCAAACACAAACATACACCACATTAGCTGGGGCATGAAAGGCACTGCAGCTTATAAAGGACTTCAAACACTCTTGGGACTTTGTAGGCGTTTATCACTGTTCTGCTCACAGCATCTCATTAGTTTGTAGGCTCGCTGTTTTATAGTTTCCCTAAAAAGAGCTGAGAGAACATTTACCAAAATATGCTTATCAAGCTGTCTCTTCTCATCTTTATTATTATAAGCTTTGAGAGCCTAGCAATGAAAAGATATTATGCAAATAACGAAGTAAAAACTGTTGGAAATAGAAATACAATACTGATACCTTTGTATCCAGCCCCATTAACATGCCAGTCAGGAGCAGTGAGATGATGAGCTTTTGATGTCTTGACGATTATGTGCTGCACATCTCTCCACGTTAGCAAAGGGCTGAGAAAAGGTTAAACAGACAGAAACATCACCTGATTACACTTTTGAGTTGAACAGTGTCTGCATATATGGTCTCTGTGTTTGCAGAAAGCCCCTTACTTGGCATCCAAAGTGAGAGCGATGACACCTGCAGCCATGGAGGCGGCGAGAGATGACCCTGACTGAGCCCGGCTACAGCTTTGCTGTGGACCCAAGATCACCTGTGGAGGAGACTAGGTCTTTTAAAATTGTCAATATTTAATCAGCATTCTTCTGCTGTTAAATAGAACTGTGCATTCCACATTGCTTGATGGCATTAATGGAGTCGACAACGCACACATCAGGGTATCATAAGCTGTGGAAAGAAAATGTGAAAAAGTGTTTGGTCAGACCCAACACAGACACTGTGGAATGAACTGAAGAGAGCCACCCACACTAGACATCATGAGGATATGGCTAATCTGAGGAAGAATGGTTCAAAAGTCCCCTTGAACACAATGTATGTCTGAGTCACTGCTACCGGAAGTGCTTGTTTGAGGTTATTTTACCCAGGGGGAAGGATATATCAAAGACAGGGGTTCACTTACTTTTTCCACCAACACGTTGAAAGTTTAATGTGAGTGTTCAGTAAACACATGAATGATTATATCTTATCCACATGAATCTAAGCTAATACTTTGAGAAGCTAGACTGACTGACTTCAAGTTGTATACCAGTCATCTGTCTGTCCAGACTCATTTTCTAATCAGTTCAGTAATGAGACAAAGCAAATGTAGGCCGTTGTGAGACAAGAATGGGACATATAGACAGATCTAAAAACTTAATGACTCGAGCCATTCGCTGCTGTCACTGTCACAGAGTCATTAAAGAACAGAGTATCACCAGGTACACATTGTTCAAACAAAGAGCACAAAGAAAATCCCCCAGTGGAAGTGAAAAAATCCCCAGTAAGCCTGAGGTCAAAGGAGCATCCCTCAACCTAATTCATGTTATTGATGCTACTGATGCTTTTTACCTAACAGAAGGTATTATATAGATTGAAATATTGACGACCTACTTATGCGCAGGGTTTACCATGTTGCTAATCCCATGTTTCCAATAGTCTTGCACATACCATATAGTTAATTACAGGCAAAACTAAAATATATAGGGATCAAGCATTCTAAATTTGGACATTCTGTCTATGCTGAGATGTTGTTGGGGACTCATGAGTCTTTCTTTTCAGGATATTTATGTTTGCAGGCAATGCCAACATGTTTTTTTTACATGTCTGTTACAGTGAATGAGGAGATGTAATGAAAATATCAGGTATATTTTTATCATGGGAGGTTATCAGGTCTGATTAGTAAATTTCTCTGCTGGTTGTGTCTTGTGAATTTAAAATTAAAGAGACCTATAGGACTTCCTTAGATACCTGGATCCCAAACACGCCTCCGAAATCGTGCATTTTACCCATGGCCGGAAATGGACTACTCAATGTAATTGCGATTTTTGGAGAGAAGAAGAGTTGTTCTAACCATACGGACCACTTCCAACGAGTTCTCCATTTCCGGCTTTCCCTTTCTTTGCTCTCAAAGTTACCTTTGAAAATAGGTCCCTTGGGCCCCTCCCTTTAAGGCCCCAGGTTTCCAAAGGTCTCATATAGGATCCTTTGGGAAAGTATTTTCAAGTTATCCTATCTACCATTAGAAATGTGCACAGTGTGTTTGCCACTGGTGAATAAAAAGAGTAGTTGTGTGGCTCATACAGAACACCTTGCTTTAGATGAATTTCTCAGTAAACAAAATTACACAGACATGCTTCCATAACTCTCACGGACCACTCAGCACATAAAGAGTTATTTGCAGTGCATTGTCTCTCACATTTCCTCACCATGTCCTCTGCCTCCCCACCAGTGCACGCTGTCGCCAGTGTGGAGGTGCACTGCTCCAGGTAATCTAGCTGGCTTCCACGCAGAGTGCTGCTACTGATAGAGATAGTGTAGATACTGTTGCTGTAGCCATCACATGAACAGTGGTCACCTCTTCGTCCTCCATTCCCTGATGCCCAGACAAAAACAGAGCCCTTCCCGTACCGACCCTAAGATTCAATGGGGAAGCCGGCAGGGGTGTTAATTTATTAATGATATACAGATAAGGAGAAAACGATAATTCCTTCAAGTAAATATACTGGATTGTCTCATGTACGGCACAGACATAAATACACAAGGAAAAGGGTTTAGCCTTTTATGCCTCTCTCACTCTTTTAATGCCGTTCTGTAAAGCGAGGCAAGTCAGAGGCCCAGGCCCCTCCAAAGTGGCTCCATCATCTTCTGGCCCCCAGCTTGCTAAGTAAATATCAATATACTGTGGTCTTAAGCTCAGTGATTGGGCCTCAGTGATGTCTGTTACATCTCCATCCAGCATACGGATGCCTACAGGTAGACAGAAATGAAGATCTATGAATGTCTGAAGCAATTAGATGCAAAACTCTGACTTCCAAAAGTCCTTCGACATGGTAGTTTAATGTCGTCACACAGACTCACCGCCTATCCGCGAATAGAAAGAGACTCCAACTGTGCACTGAGAGTGATTTGCAGTGGCAGCAACCATCCCCGCACACTGAGTCCCATGGCTTAGAAAGGAGGAGAACATCAGAACATGAGGTTAGATGCATATGCATGAGGAGAAGATGGGTTATTTCCGTTACATCAAACCAGTGAGAAGACGGAATTTAGACTGGGCAATTTGCATATCCACATATGCATGTAATTACTGCAAAATGTAAAGGAAAAGCATGCATTAATTGAAGTCTGAATTATGATGGGGAAATAAAACTCCAAAACAGGTGCAAAGAGAAATAAGCACTCACTAGTTATCAGCATTGTTGGAATGATTAGGAGAAGGATCTTGGTCCTGTCCGCTCACATCATAGCTGGCGAGAGGGTCCTGAATCAGATGGATAGTAAGTAGCAACACATAGCAAGATGCCAGCGGCTATCTGTCTTCGTTTCATCAGACAAATCACAAAGAGCATTATTCACTAGTCCACTCGACGGTTAAGTGGATCAGACGTTTAATGTCCATTCCAATACTCTTATCTGGCCTTTCCAAACCTTTGGCCCAAAAGCTGTGCTTGCAATATCTGTCTCAGCTCTGCGCTCTTACACTAAGAGCTCTGCCAAATTGCTTATGATTAATGTCCCCCTCTTGAGAAGAGCGTCCCACCCCAGGGCACTTACATAATTTGGCTTCAGATCCGGATGCTCTCTCTCAATGCCGTCATCTAGGACAGACACAACCACACCCTTCCCAGTATACCCTCTCCTCCAGGCCGCTGCAATGTTCATAGGAGACTGGCAGTTCTTGGACTCATCACTGCAGTGCTGTGGAGCAAATAGTGGGACATTCAATTTAGCCCTTGGGAATAAAGAATAAATCAGGGACTATTTTAGTCTCTGACTGTCTGGGTTTATGTGTCTGTCTTTCAGACTTGAGCTTAGTAAAGCAAAAATAATTGACTCACAATGTACCACAGACTGTTCCACACTGGGTCACTGAAGTGCAGTGTCTGAGAGTAGTTAGACTGAAGACGGAAAGTGGGAAACAGTTTGGTCTTTATGTCAACCGAGAGACTAGGATTGGAGTTTCTCTTTGCTCTTCTGTGGACGACCTGTTGTTGAAGCCATTCCACCTGAAAAGAATCACACAGAACATGTACAAGACCTGTGATCATCATCAGCTCAATATTTCACTGTGTCTAGTGCTGTGGTTTATGACCAAAATACAAAACTCATCACTATGATGTGCTTAGAACTAATTAGCACATTAATATGTCAAACTTAGGTGGTGAATTGTACCTGTGAGCATGACAGAATGCTAATGATAACGTTTATGACACATTTTCTAAGCACAGTCTCTTAGACTTTGCAACTATAGGATTATTCTGATTTATTATATATAGTTTTTTCTTTTAATACACTAAATCCTGACATCACTGAAAGAAAAGCTGATTTAAAAACATCAAATAATCAGAAAAGCAGACTCTGTTGCTGCCAAGACTATAATAGCTGGTAACTGTTTTTTAATGAAATATTTACAATGGCACACTGTGTTTGCCAATACAACAATACAAGTTTGCAAGGCTAACTTAGCGATAAAAACCCTTTTGCAATTATGTGCACAAGTGAAAAGTATTGTTTCATAGCAATAAACTGTCCTTCTTAGACTATTTAATCAGGAGCATCAACAATTGTTGGTTCAATTACAGACTCAAAATGGCCAGATACTAAGAACCTTCTTTTGAAATGTATCAGTCTATTCTCATTGTGAGATATATAATATAGTGCTGTGAACTACTCCCTTCACAGAGCATTAACTAGAGATCATAAAAGATCAGCCTCAACTTCAGTGTCTATGTCTAGGATGTTCTAGAGAGTAATAAAAGAAAAGCCATTTCTCAGACTGGTACATAAAAACAAAAGGTTAAGAGCAAAAAACGCAGACACTGGACAGGGGAAGTGTTCTCGTTCTGTAAATGCTGCAATGGAGGATTTTTCAACAAAAGCAAAAAAAAAATGTCCTTGTGTCCATAAAAAAAAAAAAATTATACAAAAATAACATTTATTTAAAATAACCCACAGTTATCCTTTAAATATGGTGTGTGACATTGGACATTTGCTTTGCTAGTGATGAAATGAGTGTGTAGGACACGAACATGTGTGTGCTTGTGTTGTATCTGGACTTAAGCAGAGGGATGGTGCCAATTAATAATCCAGCAGAGTCTTGCAGTTCTACTCATATCCCATTACTATACCTTAGACTCCTTGGCAACACTAACAGTCACCTCTCTGTTGGACACTCTGGACCGAGTTTCAGTCTCATGATGGCGAAAACTGTAATAACTCTTCAGGTCTCCAATCTGGTGAAACAGACAACAAATTCTTTAAAACCATTTGTTTTCAGGTGGAGGTGTGTTGCTTATCCCACTCTGTGCCGCACTAAAGACCTGCTCAATTATTAAACTGTCGTTGGTGTCTCTCACTATGGCGTCCACCTGACACCTGTGATAGTTTTTCAGGTGAGGGTAACCAGAGCCACAAGACTCCGGCTTCGCTGTGTGACATGCTGCGCATGCGTGTGTATTTGTGTCAGTAATGCCCTGATGCGAGCGTATTCTTACAGAGAGGAAAAAGAAGCTCAGACGTTAATTTACGTTTCATAAAAGTCGCAGTTTAGCTGTTTTCTGTGAATGAAGGGGATAAATGATGGGCCTAATTTATCCCCCGGTGGCTCAGTGTAAAATTTGCTCTTTGATTTCTGACCTCAGCTCTATAAAGAAAAGTGGTTTCTTCAGTTTCAAAGGGTATTTCACAGACCTGCAACTTTCATTACGGTCTATCCTAAGGGACTACATGTGTAGAATGTTATGAGCTTAGGGTCTGTAACTCGCTCAGCTTTATTTATTATTTATTGATTTCATTTTATTTGGTCATTCTGTGAGTATATCGACAAGTCTGGTCTGACTGATCTCTCTTTTTATATCTTTGGTGTAATTGTATACACATTATTTACAACCTTGATTAAAAGAGGCAATAATGTACTTGGGTATTTTTTTCTCCATGGTTCTGTATAAGGATATTTCAGGTGGTGTGGTCGAACAAGGTCAGGGTTGTGAAAGAGTCTTTATGTCTATCAGTCTATACGATTAAAACTGTTGTTGTGGCAGTGCATTTGTCTTAAAATGTCAAAACACATTTCATGTGACCAAACCTATCAGATAATTGCAGCCACTGAGTTTGAATGACATTATGAAGACATAATGAATGACATTACAAAGAAAAGTCACAGAAGTCTAATGCTTTATTTTGCCATTGAGGCTCAGTGAGATGCCCTAATTAGAAGCTTAATTGATCTGCACTGAGGCCTAACTTACATAAACTGGAATTCAAAAGTGAAAATATTCTGTGTCCATATCTGTGGCTCCTTTAAACAAACTCACCTGGCCCATATTAGTAAATCCATATTTTTCTGCTATCCTGTTCACACACTCGAGGTCTCCTCTTATTCTTATCGCCCAGTCGTTGGTGTAAATCGTTGCATGACAAAACTGGAGGACACTTCCCATCCACAACGCCAAAAACATCACCATTGCTGCCGATATGAAGAAGTGTCCTCTAATTAGACGGGGACCAGGTGTTTCATACGTGCTCCCGGGTGCTGTGCTGCTAAAAGTTTCTCACTGCGGAAGTTGAAAAATGAAGTCCACTGTCGCGAAGGTGCTCTGCGGAAACGGAAGGATGTTTATCGGCTGAAGTTATCAAGACGCGACTCCCCTTCACTGGGAACGAGCATCAAATTACTGCTTCAGCATGTGAGCCAGGCATCAACTACTGTGTCCTTCATAAGGATAAAAAAAATTATAAAAATGCTAAAGTGAAGCCAAAAGTGGCTCAGTCCATGGTGAAAATGAGAAAACATTAGAAAAGCAGTGTTTTTTAAAAGCAGCTTTGGTTTAAATTCTATTTACACACTGTTTAATCCTTTATAGGATCTACAGTAACTGTTGGTTGGAAGTAGACAGAGACATGAAATGGAAAAACTACATCAAGTAAATGTAACACTGTGTAGTTCACTACAGTAGTACATCAAATTATCAAGTGTAAACTGATGTAGATGATGCACAATATAAGATTGTGTTGCACAAGATGCACGTATTGATATTTGTGTGAATCATCATTAAAACAAAAGAAAAATGAAGACGACCTTTACATTATCATCTTATGTAGGTTCTGCTCTGTTTCACCGTGTACTCAGCATTCGAGTGCCCCACATCCTCGCTGTGTGATGGTTGTTTTAGTCACCTCCTTGCTCCTGGACAAACCTTCATCATTTTATGATCTAGAACAGCAGCAGTAAAGCATCTGTGGAGTGGTTTTCTTTGCCAGTGTGACCACTCTGCTATGATTTGTGCTACATAATGGATTCTCAGTCATCTACTATAGTAGTCACCGTGTAAACTGATCATATAGGGCCTGTAAGTTTGCGGTAAATACCTCGTCCGAGACTTAAAGGATGCTTTAAGCATTTCGGGGTGGAAATAATAATTTCCTGGAGGCACTGGATTTGTTTTATTGTTTTTTTTTTTGGCCAAATTCCCTTCCCCATTGGCACCACAACTGTCTGTGCATTGTGAAGTGATATCCCTGCATTTAAAAATTCACTGCTTTAACTGGGTCAATCTGAAGCAATCAGAAAAAAAAAATCCTTCATGGTGTATAAGGAGACCATCAAGACATTTTAAATTTTTAATGTTGCATTTCTACACAGATGGGAAAGACTAGACTCTAAAGTGATGATAAATTGCAGTTTGAGAATTGAGAAATCATCTATAACATATTTGTGCTTAATAATGCAGATGCGAGTCACTGACTTCTGTTGGTTCCATTAATGATTGGTAATAACATTAACAATACAGTATTTTAAAGAAATAAAAACACTTCATAAATTGTTGAATTACAATGTAGTATCTTTACTGCTTTAATTTTGAGTTAAGATCAGTTCTAGTGTCTTATTTTAGGACTATTATCTGTAGATAAAAAACACCCAAATGATGTTTGGTTAGACTCTGGAAGGTAAGTTAAATCAAAAACATCTGAAAATGACTCTCCTCTACTGCTGCTTTTATTATTAAGCTCCTGGTGCACGGTAATAACTGAAGCCCCTCAAATGAGCGTTATGACATTTTGATTAAATCAGAACATTTGATCTAAACGAGGGGACAGACATAGTGTAGGACATGTCCTCCAAGTTCACAGAGGCAGTTACGCTCTACATCTAACATTCATATTCATACCTGATCAAAACCTCAGTCTGACACAGTTAAGGCTTTGTTGTTTAATTTTAACACCATTTGTTCAGTGTGTACTAAAGTGTCAGTTTAGGTGCCATTTAGTTGGTAACCTGTTTTACAGTTGTGATGAAGGTCAGTCTACAAAGCTGAAGAGCTGTTTTTCATCTCTTTGTAATGTAGCACATACTCAATCCAAACGTCTCATTTACTGCCAAAGTTGCCTGTTCTTGCATGTTAGGTGGACTACAATACTCTATTACATGGGGAAATGCAAATTGTTGGAGTTGGTAGGAACTGAAGAGGGATTGTTATTCCTGCACATATGATGCAACACTCCACTATGTTAATTGTATTTCAGAAAAAATGGTGCCTGCTTTGCATTATATCACACTGAGGCTGAAAATGATTGTCCTGTTGCAACAGCATTGCTTTATATTATAACTAGTTTAACTGCATACAAGTGCATGGATGTTATTTTATTAATGAAAGTACAGAATATAGATGTTCAGATTAAATTTCAGATTGCTTAATTCCCATGACAGATTACTCATACACTAGACATCAAGTTTTTCATGTTCTTTTTACTGATCTAGCTTATGATATAGAGATTATATAATGTGAATTTACTTTAGATGAACGGGTTCAAGGCCCACATCATGGTGATACTTTTGTAATATCCACTGACGCTGATCTTCAGGGACGCTAATTTCAATTAATGCCACGGCATTTTCATGTAATTATGCCACTAGAGACCTACTATATGTATAGCAGGTTAGGTTCAGACCGTGATGCATATTGCATGTTGTTGGAGGATCCCCTACTAATTAAGAGGAGTTACAGGCATCAGCCTCTTGTTGCTGGTTTGATGCCATGGGAAATAAAATTCTGCACACCAGCTGATCATCTCTGATAAGGCAGCAGCTGGTCTTTTCTGTCAGACTCTGTATCTGTATAGAAGGCCAGATGGGTATTAATATGAAATATTTAAAGCCCCTGGAAACTTGCTTTCAAACCTCACTGTAAGTATTTCTCTATGACCTTACGCATCATTACATGAAAAATAATCACAGTTAATGTTAGAAGAAAACACAATTATTAAAATAATAGTACACTTTGGGAATAAATGCTTTTTTAATGCTGAGAATTATATGAGACGATTGATGCTTATTTAATGTGTCCGTGCTAAGTATAAATTTATAGCCAGCCTTCATTTAGCTTAGCATAAATACTGGAAACAGAGGAAAACAACTACACTGACACTGTCTACAGGTAACAAAATCTGTCACTAGGTATGTGATCATGTGAGGTATGTGAATGATACAGAGGAAGTAACTTTTTAGATCCATGAGATTTATAGGTGCAGATAATTGGATTTTGTTAGCAGTGTTAAATAACTAAGCATTTACTCAAGTTCAATACTTAAGTACAGCTTTGATGTATTTTTACTGGAGTATTTCCATACTACTTTTACAGTACTTCAACTCTACAACACGACAATTTAGATCAAAATATTATTGTACTGTACTTTTAAACCACTACGTTTATTTTGCGGTTTTAATTACTTTTTGGGAAATGTAAAATCTTTTAAAAATACAATTAACTAATAAATTATGATGTAATATTATGAATTAACCACCTGTCAGTACTTAAAGTGGTTAAAACCAGCTCCACTTTGACCAGCTGTTCTTTTTGCTCCAAGTCTCTATGTAACTTTGGCCTTTAGTTTTTATTAATGAGTAGAATGTTTGCCATAATTTTCACCTTTGACAATTTCAAATAAATCTGGACTAAACTTGCACATCCAACAGCATAAAAAGCAGTAGCTCTACTTGTAGCGTAGTGAGCATGGAAAGCTGGCACATGAAAATTTGATTGTAAAGTTTTTAATCATGTCGATCATAGCAAAAAACTACAGGAATTTCTAAAAGTTTATACTGATATAACGTCAATAAACTAAAATCTTTGCTTTGATGTGGATGTATTCTGATACTTCTGAGCTGATTAACAATGGTTAACAATGCAGTCCCACCACTAGCAGCCACGTTCAAGGACGTCAAGACAAATTCTCTGTTCCGAATCAGAAAATAAAAAGCGTTGAGGACAATTAAACATATAAATAGAAGAAAAGAAAACATTTTAAATTAAATTGTGCACTAGTTCTCTCTATGCCTCTTGAGTGGATACCAACATGTCAGAATATTTGTTGTTTAAAGTCATAGTAAATGTCCACTGTGTTCTTGAATTGTAAATTACAAAGAGCAGGTTCATGATGCAATATGCACTCACAGTCTTTATCATCTACTACACAACGGAGTAGAAAACAAACTAGCTGAACAACACAAAGGAAAAGCACCTCTCGGCAAAGCAGTCATAGGACTTTGAAGTTATCTAACATGTCTTCAGAGAGACTGACTTTGATGTTCAGAAAACTCCTCTCAAACAGTGACACATCCCCCTGAAAATAATTGTCAAACGTGTTCCTGAGCACATCGACTGCCCTGCAGGCAGCATAGGCGTGAGCTCTTATTTATTCTTTTTCAAAATTTCTTACTGTTTTATAAACTCTCATTGTTCTATGTCACAAGTTTTGCCACATGATTTGCCATAATAAGAAGTTCACATTTTTAAACTATAGCTTGTATCTTGTGTATCTTGCCATTTCTAATGCTTGTGTAATAGTCATCAAGAGGTTTGGGGTAAGCATGACCAAGAGAGCAAGAGAAAAGTGTTATTTGTTAAGCTGAAAACATGTCAGTATGTTTGTGGCAGAGAAGTCAAATCTCAATTTTTCTTTTTGGACCAACCAGTCAACTTACTTGATTGAGATCCACAAGCTGTTGCTGATATTTGTTTGCATAGACAGCTGGATACAGCGCTGTTACTCAGATGTGCCACGAGTTTTTTCCTATGAAAGTACAACAAAAAATCACACACATTTTCCCCATAAACCACGATGAGATCAAAAGGTGTATGTAAAACTGCTGATAGAACACAGCCAACTAAATTCTTTACTAATATTATTTATTAATACATGGAGGTGTATTAAAAAAAAAACCTTTCCAAAGTCCAGTTGCTCGTGGTGTTAGCCTTGGAACCATAATGCACATGTTGCGGGAACCAGTTGGGAAAACTGGAAAACTTTTTGCGTCGTGCATCAGTGGGCACGGCACTTTCAGCCATTCAGCCATTCAGCCTTTCCCCCAGTAGCCAATGTCGGTATTGTGATTGAAATCAAGAAAAATTGTTAAAAGAGACATCAAGGAAACTGTTGACAAACAACACACTTCACATTTTAAATTCAAACAAGCTTAATTATCATTCTGTAATATTATACTTTCAGAAACTAGAAAAGTGAAATTAAATTTTATGACGTTATCCCAGTCTAAAGTCTCGGTTAAGCAGGAGTGCACAGCCAAGAAAACCGTGAATGCACAAGCAAACCTGCAGGTTAGAAAACTTTTTTGTCTTATGCCTCAAACCATCATTGAGTCTATTATCCAGTCCCTATATAAATATACATGTCATACAACCCTGTTAGAAACATTGCCTCAGGTAGCAGTGAGAAAATGAAAAAAATTAAAAGATGTTCAGTTAGAGCAACTGATACAGGACTTTAGGACTGTTACACTGTGATCATCACAAGGTGAACAGTAGGAATTCAGAATGCAACAACCAGGCATATGTATGCATGTGGTACTGCCACTGCAGAGTTTTGCCAGATCATGCTGCATTTCACTTTGGTGAAAGCTGTGCTTGGTTCCCATTTTTTGCTGGACAACTGTGTGTTTTTCTCTCTCTGCCCTGGCACCCACACTTTGTTGACAGAGTGGCTCAATTTAAATCAGTTAAGAGGGTGTGCTTTTTCATGCAAGACTACAGTTGGTATAAACATGGCCTAATTCATGTTTGAAGCAAACTGACTGGGTAATCCACCTCCTGTTGGGAGGCAGATGTGAAGTAGAAGAGAAAATACAACTTACAAGGTATATTTACAAGCATAAAAGAAACAGACAGATGAATGTGAAATGACCCATGAGTACACTCATCTAAGCAAAGAAATGTGATTTAGAGTTGATTTGAAACCTAAACAGTGTGTTCATGGTATGTGAGCAGCATCAAACATGTAACAAAACTCATTACAAGGAATGAGCACACAGTGGAAACTTTTCTCACAGCTCCTATGTTGATGTTCCCCTGAAGCCCCAATTATGTATATGTAGTCTGGGCCCCCGTTGCATATCATCCCACTCTCTCTCAGAATCTTTGCCATGTGTGTTTGCCTATTCTGAAGTTTTCCATCAGGGCAAAACTAATCAAAACTTTATACAGCTTATTGACGAAATTAAGCATCTGGAAGATTTTCCTACCTTTTCTATTTCCTCTGAACATCTGATAATATTTCTGTTTTTGTATAGAGCACCCTGGTGTCGCATGTCTACCATGTTTCTGTGTCCTTCTCAGCCCAGTCATGATGTATTTACATTTCATTGCCCTTTTTTGCATCAGTGACAGCAGTGGCAGGGGAAAATTTAGCTCATATTTTATTAAACCAATCTGGAGCTATCGCAGTTGACTCAGAAACTTGGCAGGTCGTCTTGAAATGGGTAGTTTTTAATTCATTATTTACAATTTCCCAGTGAGACGCACACACAGCACATGCAGATATGAGTGCTTGTGTATGTGTGTGTGTGTGTGATGCTTCTGAAATCTAGAGAGCTGAGCCAGAGGGTGTAATCAGGAAGCGTGTCACAGTGTATATGTGTGTGTGTGCACCTGTGTGGGTGTAGTTTTAATTTGGATCCCCTGGTCCACATTCAATACATATTTTTCTTTTATTTGGTCACTAATGAAGCGCCTATCTCAGTTCAAAGAAAGAAAAATTCTTTTAAGTATCATTGCAACCATGGGGCTTGTTTATCAGCATCATTATTAAGTCACTGGAAAAAGACAGTTTATGTTGCATCATTTATTGCATTAGCCTTCAAATAATATTATTTCGCTGCTGGACTCTTTGACAGGTTGTTTCTACAGCACCTCTGACTCTTCGGTCTGATTGACTGTGAAATGACCTCTTTAGCTGTAATGTGGTAAAGTGAAACACAATATCTGTATAGCAGCCTAAGCTCAATGACTCATGCAGTATTAGCTTTGCTGCTTCCTCTCAGCATGCAGTTGTAGCTTTTTTTTACATGTCCATTATGCATGCTTGTTGATGCCTCAAGACATGGTTATTTTTTTTCTCCTTCGTTTTCATCCGAGCCTCCACTGATGTTGCGCTGAATTGCGTGAGCCAACTTTGACCCTTGATGTTTCTTTGAAGAAGCCACAAAAATAAGCTTGTTCTCTTCTTTTCTTTGTAGGCTTCTGTGTTTCTCCTCAGCTTCATAATGACCAATCTGGACCAGAGCCCATTTACCTGATGTGTCAGTGTGACACACCAGCAGCCTGGATTGCTTTCCATGTTAAGCCTTTCTCTCTTTTGTGTGTGCCAGAATTCTTGAATAGCACTGCAGCATTGCTGACAAAATAGTTACCTACCTCACCCCAGAATCCCTACACACACACACACACACGTGCACACACACACACACACACACATGCACACACACTTCCTTTCTCTTTATGGATTCAAAGCCAGTCTTCTCTGGTTCCTTTGTTCCCCACTCCAGGCTGGGCTCAGATCCTCTCTGCTCTCTGTAAGCCTGCTCCGCTCTGTCATCAGGATTACAGGCTGTGCTGTAGCAGATTAATGACTGACAACTCTACACTCCTCTCAGCATTGCACCGGCACACACAGAGCTACTAGGAGGGAGCGTGTGCCTGGTTGTGAGGGAGAGAGGAACAACTGCGGGGGAGATAATGCATTGTGTTGGTCGGAGAACAATATGTTAGGTGTGCGGTTGTGTATGTGTGAAGTGGAATTGTGTGGTTGTGGGAGTGTGAGTGCAACACGGCTTGTGTGTAAATGTGTTGGTTATTTTGAAGTGGTGATACGTGCAGCAAAAGCATTTCAACTTCTACACCTCAGTGCAGCACAGCGGGATGGAGTGTTATGTCAGGGAACATGGGGACTCTGTTGAACAAGCTTAAGTTGACGTGTATATTTGTGTGAGCACGCTCATGTGCACGTATGCATGTACTCACATCTTCAGAACCAAGCAAGAAAAAGTGGCATTTATAAGTCCAGCGCATTTATGACTCCAGACTCCTGCCTGACAAGTGTCTGAAACATATACTCCAATAACAATTCCCAGCAAAAACAAAACAGTTTTTTTCTGTTGTTTGAGACCGAGGCTGGCTGTAGTGGTACAAATCCAAACAAGCAAACAAACTGAGAGCTTACACTTTCTGAAGTTTGGAATAAATTAGGCCAGGATCTCATACCACCTCAAAGCTTCATAGAAGCAGCTTATGTGTGTCATGAATTACTAAGTAGTAATATTTGGGGCTTCTCACAGCCATCAAACAGCTGAGGCTTAATTTCCTGAGACCTGCCCTGGAGTGTCCAGAAAAGTGGGCTGTGTGAGCTGCAATCTGAGGACCGAGAATCTTCTGTTACTTGTATTTGATCGAGAAATGCATAAAATGTTTTCAGTTTATTAGGGTACCACAATAATATAACTGCCCTTGCTTCCTAAAAGTGATGAAATCCTTGATGTTAAAAATCTGTCGTACTGATAGTCCTGTAGTCAAGTGCAACTGCACTGCTTGCACTGCACATTTTAACCCACTGCATTTATATAGTCACTAGTTACTATTCAGTTTAAGATTACACATTAAACAACACAAAAATATATCAAAACAACACAACTGTGACAAATCATCACCTTTTAAGGAGAGTTTAGTGCCTGGTCTTCAACTCCTGAGACATGTATCTGGCTCCTTACTTGCTAAATGCTCCACTGTGTTCCCCAGTTAATGTCTAACTGTATCTGTCTGTTGTTTGGTGCTGAGCAGGTAGTGTAAAGTGGGATTTTAAAGCTTTTTTGTTGAAAACTGCCTGCCGCAGCCCAAAACAACACTAAAAGAGCAATAAGAGTGAATGAAAACAGTAAAAATGTGGGCGGACAGCTGAACAATGAGCTGAATCCCGCTGTAAAGCTGTGTAAAGCCAAGGGGAGCTACAGATTCAGTGGTAATTCTCTAGGTTCATCACTGCAAATTACTTCTGTCACATTACACATCGTTATTTGATCCATTGTTTTTATAATAATATTGGTTATAGCCACTTTAGGAAAAGTATCTGTGTTGAATCCAGAATGACAACACACACCAGTGAGCTGTGGTAAAATACTTTTATAGAGCAGCAATCCATATCTGAAATACAGCATCCAAGCAGATGTACAGAACTCACTGCACCCATTTTCTTTATATATGCTTTATATGTAAATATATCAGTTCATTTGTTGATGTGTGTACTTGTTTGTGTGTGTGTGGGTGTATGTGCAGTAATATAATAGTTTTTCATCAATTACAGTATATTAAAAGATTTAAATACAGGTCATAATAATTATTTTTTAATGTCTCTGGATATAAAAGCTGGTGTTCTGACCCTCATTAGTCCATTAATGAAGATAAATCTTTTTATCTATAAACTCTCTTGTTTAATGCTATGAATTTCTCTGTCCTCTCTGCTGTTTTGCCTGTTGTAATGTGCCCCTTGCCCTGTTTCACCTATTTCCGAATTGCTTTACTGTGAGTCATGTTGTGAACTGAACTTTTGCTTTTATTTGACTTCAACACTTTTACTTCGCTCCACCAGAAGCAAACCTGTGAATGCTGAAGAGGCATTTTAAGAGCAGTAA
The DNA here is from genome assembly GCA_900302695.1 of Helostoma temminkii. Lineage (NCBI taxonomy): Eukaryota > Metazoa > Chordata > Actinopteri > Anabantiformes > Helostomatidae > Helostoma > Helostoma temminkii. The sequence goes on from OMLM01009447.1 coordinate 27,773, forward strand.
CATGTGCAGTCAAACCACTCTTATCAACTCCAACAACGGCAACCGATAAACTCTGTAGCTCTTCTTCTCCCCCAGTTTTATGTTTGCATTTTAATTCTCCACTTTCTTCCACATTTGTTTTTAAATCAAATCTCCATTATGAGACAGTAGTATTTTTTTTATAAAGAAGTGAATGCAGTGCATGACAGTATCAAAATGTCTCTTGTCTCTCATCCATTACAATTCAGAGGAACCAGAAGCATTTCTTCCTGTTCTTCTTGTTGGTGGCAGGTGGTTGCACCAGTTGAGGGGAGTCTTGTTGTTGAAGTGTGGCGGGCTGGGGCGTGGCGGGCTGTGGCAAGCCCTCAGGAGGGTCGCCCACCTTCCAGGTGCGTACCACTTGTCCCTCCTGCAGACGAAAGTCATGCTCCACACTAGAAAGATAAAAAGAAAGTGTCAGTTATGTGTGTCTAAGCCTGTAATAGAGGATTTCTCTGGCTGTTGGTGCAGCAATAGAAACAACACAACATTGTCATAGAGAGAGTCGAAGTGAAAATGGAACTTCTAGGTTGTGTTGAATAAGAAAACATCATTCCAACATCACTGATAACTAAAAATCTCCTTTAGAATTAAACAGTATGTTGCGTGACTTAGACAGGTGAAGCATTTGAGGGTTCACAGTGGTTCAGGTTCACACTCAGACATGAGTGTAATAACAAAGAGGAGCACAAAGACAACCGAACGCAGTAGATATATTTATATATTATATTATATAGTTTTATGAAAACCATGT
>OMLM01009448.1:0-23912 GCA_900302695.1 Helostoma temminkii
TGTTTTGTCCATCTTTACCAAATCCAATGATATGAAATTTATATTGATATAAAACAAAGAAAGGCTTAAACTATTCATGTCATGAAGCTGTGTGGTCGTCTACCAATCATAGGATCAGAAGCAGTGTCAAAGCGCTATATAAGTGCAGACCATTTACCATCTAGCCTATTATTTGACTCAAATCGGGACATTTGAAGTGTTGTATTTGCTGGGCCTATCATGCTTTATTTCAAAACTGTTTTCATTTTCGTCAGATTCATGTTGTCTTTGCTCTTTGTCACGTAGAGATAGCCCAAACCCTGTATAGACTCACAGTGCAAACAGTTTTAAGCACTCACACAAATCAGTCTTTGTTCAGTGATTCTCCTGACCAAACTTTGTCCTTGTCAAACTGTGAGATTTCTTTATCAGCACCTTCACAGCAACCAAAATACCTCATCTGGATTTAAACTGTATCACACACAAACAGAAGGATTATTGATGAATACTGAGGTAACTAACCAGTGCAATCTGGTTTTTGAAGCAATTGATTCCCAAGACTTGTGTTATTGATGCCTGGCCCTTGTGATAGTTGATCCACCTGGGCTCTATGCCCGGACTGCAGGTTTATCATCCTGCTGCTCTTAAAACTTTAAGTATTGTAGTATCGAGTCCAATACCGCCCTCATGTACTCATACTCATAAACTTCTCAGTGACCACACCAGATACCATTTTACGGAAGGACATTAACTTTGTGTTGGGTGGGCAGGTAGGCAAAGGTGGAGAAATGTCAGCGGTATGGAGATATTTTAAGATTAGTGTTAGGATAACACACAGTACTACGAGTTTGCTAATGCTAGCAGCAAGGGACAACTGGAGAAGAGATGTCCAGATGAAAATGTCCAGTGACAACTCGTGGGCTGTTCAAATAACAACAGCTCTTACTCACTATATTGCGTCGCCGTTGAAAATACCGGATTTCGTCACCTCCTCAGCTGCATTCCCAGCCCAGAAAAAACATATTCACAGCCTGTTGCAGGACTTTACAGCTGCTTCACCACTGATATTTAGACCAGCTGTGTTTCTTCAGTGTCTCTCATCAGTTTATTGCACAGTGGGTCCATGAGCATTTTACTCTCTAGTGAACATAGCAGTTTTGAGGCTACTACCCTCACCTGGAAGATATTCATTAACAGAAATGGGGTGGCATGGGTTTAATGTTAATTTTGGGATGTGTGTAGTGGTCTTCTGTGGTTTATTACAATTTGTAACAGAAAGTTAACAACATCTGATTACATCGTTTGAAGTTATTGCACTTTTCCGGTAATTGCAGTTTTATAATAAAAATTCTGCAACTGCAGTATTGTTAAGGCAGTTACTCAAATGTAAGTACTTATCGAGACATGCCATATATTACTAGTTAAAGCAAACCAGCACACCCAGCATCTAACATAACATTTTTATCACAAGACAGTCACACTGGATGGAATTTGAACTAGCTCAGATGAAATAAGTTACCTAGGAAGGTCCTTAAGGATAAACTGCTGCAGATCTGTCAGACCTGCAAACTAAATTTCTCACATCCAGCTTATCAGAACAGAGGTTTTTGATTATTATAAATAACCTTTTTTAACCTAAGTGTTTTTGCAGTTGTAGCTTATATGAAAAAACACAGGTAAACCAGGCAGAGGAAATATCCTGATCATTTTTATTCTGGACTAGAAATTAAGATTGTATTCAGTAGTCACTGGGAAATCTTTGTGTTCATTACCAAAAGAGTGCACATTAATTTCTGAGTTAATTATTTTGTATCTCAGAAATACATTAAAACCAGGCCAAAAAAAACTTTTTGTTGTCAATTTCTGTGTTTTATTAAGTACCATCATCATGTTGGAGTTAATATTCTGTCAGCAGGTTATCATCACCTGATAAACTACTGACTCTTTAACAGAAGTGAAACCAGCATGGTGAATGGTTGTTTGTATCTTTGTGTGCTTCGTGGGAACATAGAACTGCTTATACTGAACAGCTGCTCTGAGATTCACTACTTTCATTTTCCTTCTGTCCAACAGTGAGCCATCTACTTAATTACACCATCAATCTGCTCTTCTGATCTCTCAGATCTATCCCAAGCTAAGACCTTGGATTTAGCAAATCTGTGCGTGTGTTTTCTGCAGCATGATAATGGTCTAGTGCTGCATAGCGCAGCTGTGTCAGGGCTGGGCCTACCATTTACATCCTGTCCTGTCAGCATTGTTGTAGTTAGTGTACAACACTACACATGCTGCCAGGTGAAACTTTCACTGTCTGTCTTTTTGTCTGTCACGAACTATATCCCTCATTACCTTTCTCTTTTTGATCAATTGATCCGTTGTTTAATCTGTTGACTTTCTACCTACATGTATAGACCTACATGTACCTACATGTATACATATATAGAGGTGCAGCCCACAATGACTCTGCATTAATTCTTTGTTTTGATTAGTTGTTAAAATAAAAAAAATGTCTAATGTTAATCTTTCTCAGTGGCATTTTTTCTAATAAACAATACACTATTGATTTAATTGTCAGATCTGTCATCATCCAAACCAACACAATTGGAGTATATGCATTTAAGAAAGTATTATACAATAAATACAATACATTGAAATGTACTTGCTGGTGGCTTTTAATTACAGGTTCAGCACTTTTAGATCTGCTGTCTCCTTGCCCCATTTTTGTTTTCTGACCACTAGATGGTTCCTACATTTGTAGGATGAAAACATGAAGTAAAAGCAGCATCAGCTGACACTGAAGAGTGTCTTTTGTCTTTCTTGAGAGATTGACTTTTGTGCTTTCTAATAGAATTCACATAGTTAGCATTTTAATTTTCACGATATGATAACGCACTGTTGAGTTGAATAGAAACACACAGTAGCTTCACACTGAATTTTATTCTCCGTACAGTCGCTCTTTACTTCTTTCTTTTTCTTAATCTCTCTTTGCACTCACTGTCAACACCTTCTCTGTACTGCAGCTTTATACCCCACTTCTCTCTCTTTCTCTCCATGCTCCTTTCCTCTTTTTTTCTTATTTTCTCTCCATCCACTCTTTATTGCTTTCTATTTACTGTAGCGCCATGTTCCACTTTGCTGTTCATTCTCCCCAGGCGGTGTGCTGCAGTAGTTGCTCTACTGTAATCACAGATGTACTCTCTATCATTTGTAACACTACAGTGTGCCTCTTAAAACTATTTGTGGGAAGTAGGGACTGAGTCTTGAATTTCTAGAGAACAGAAGCAACTGCTTTACCCAAGTTCTTGTATACTCTAATGTGATTATTGCATCATTCCTTAGAATTTAGTGTAAGCCTTGTGCAGCCGTACTTATTGACATACAACACACAAAAGCGGATCAGCCACATGACTGATGCAGGCATATCCTGTGCAAATCATCAGAACAGTCATTGTCACAGGTTTAATTAGGGCAAGGCAATATGGAAAAAATTATGATGATTTATCCATTTCATATCGCTCAATATCACCATACAAATCAAATCACTGTTACCATCAAACCTAAAGCTTTTTTTTTTTACTACTAAGATGTGAAGATATCATAAGGTTAATTTAGCTGCTTAAATCAAACATTGTCAACTGTGTTTACTGGCTTTGTCTTTTTTTGTAGAGTAGGGTGTTATACGAGTGAAATCACTCGGTCTCTTTGTTGTCTTTTAGGGGCACCACCAGCACTTTCTTGGGTTTGGGACTGTAAGGTCTTGCATTGTACATGATAGCACCACTTCAGATAGTAAAAAAGATTGGTGGTTTTTCCTGTCCTTGTGTTAACATGCTTTAGACACAGTTTGCAGTGTATGCCACTCTGCCGCTCAAGTTTTCCTTAACAGGATTTTTATTTTAGCAGTACCTCACCACAAATATGCTCTTGTTCTGTTTCAGATATTAAACTTTCTGTCTGTAATACACTAACAACATACAGGAGAAGTGATAGCCTAGGAACCTAATCTGCCAGGCTGTGCAGGGCCCCATCAAACACCTTGGATTTCTTTCAGAGCTAGAGAGCTATTCAATGGTGTGTATGTGTGTGCATGCAAGACAGTGTTAGGGCCACCATCTAATGCTATGAAGTGTTTTGTCCCTCACACAGGCCTCTTCAGTCAAGAGATGAAGTCCAGACAAGCAAACAAAAGGGACAGCTGAGTTAGGCTGGGGTGGCACTATGATAAGGGCCTTGGCACAAGAGCAGGGACCCTGAGAAAGACAAGACACAGAGCAGAACAGAGGAGAACAGACAGTGTATGTGTGTGTAGGCTTGTGTGCGATAACGCGGATAAACTCACAGCCCGACACGGTCTCTGCTCTGCCTTTGTATGCACGTGTAATGCTATTATCTGCATTGCTATTGTATGCAGCATATTGTCCCTGTGTGGGTGTCTGCCCATAATCATATTGTTGCTGCTGTATGCGTTGTTTTTATTGTGGCAGTGTGCAAAGGGAGTAATTAGACAATAAAGGAACATGAGGTTGAACAGAGTGGGAGTAGAAGGTTTTCCCACAAGCTCATCGTCAAAGCAACAGAAATATAACAAAAAAATATAAGTATGAATCCCTGACTTGGGCTTTTACTCACCCTCTGTTTCTTTTCTCTCCCTCCTTCTCTTTGTTCTTTGTTTAGCCAACATCTGTAAAACGTTTTAAATCTTTATTTAATCAAGCTGATTCAGGCTTCGTATGATGTGGCTCAGACTGTTAAAAAAACGAGGCTGGAATTAAACATCAGCTGCTCTTCATAAGTGATCAGCTCTGTGTAAAAGAATGTGTCCCTGTCATCAATGTCATCTTCTACATTTTGTTTATAAACCATATTTCATATACCATTGTATTGTTTTGTCAATATGCACTCTACCATTTTCCATAACATACACAACACAGTGAGTTATTTAACTCACTCATCGTCAGGCTTCAATTACTGCTGCACATTAAGGGAATAGAGGGGTTTGTAGGAGGTGTTTATGTATTAGTCATTTTATTGGGATAATGTAAATGTGCAGCAGCAGTCAAAAAAAGGGTCAAATATCTATTCAAATATTCCCTAGCAACAAGAGTAAGAGAGGAGGCAAACCCTCAAGTAATGTTTATTTATAGACAAATATTTAGTTAATATTGTGAAGGTAATGCTTCTTTCGAATCGAGCTAAATTCTCCTGGTAGTAATTGTTTTTCAGGAGTTGAATTATGAACCATTTTCCTCATTGATGTTGTCTTCAGTTTCATCAGTCTCAGAAATATGTAGAGGGAAACACTCACTGTCCATGTGTATCTCAATATTTTTACTTTGTTTTCATGGAGGTGCACTATGGTATAGTAGAAGTAGATGTCCTCAAGTATTAGTTTACTTTTTGTTCCTACCAGAGCAAACAGCTATAGCATTGTAGCCAACATTAATCAGTGCAACACGTAAGAACACATTCAAAACACCAGTGATCTTTAGTGGTTTGATTGAGTTGTGCCTTGCACAATACCAGTAGATATTGTCATGAAGTGGATGAGTATCCAACTTTGGAATACAAACTTTGGGTGTATCACAAGTACAGCTATACAGTAAATAGTCGCCACACACTGACTGATATTGTTGAAATGTTTCATCCAAATTGCAGGTTAATAGCCTGAGAGCAGGATTGTCTCTTTCAGAGTTTAAAGTTAATACACACAGAGACAGAGGGTTATTCACAAGAGGTATTCTGGCATGAGAGTAGAGAGAAAGCCCTGTGTGTTCATTTATCTCTATTATTCTCTTGTTATTTGTCTTTCACTTGCTTATCTTTTTTTCTTAGAATATCCCCGGTCTCATGATTGGCTAGAGCTCATAAGTGGAAGTGTGTTTTCTATTGTGTCTGTGTGTTGTGGAGTAGAGATGTGAAGGAGGTGTAAATATGTCAGCTGGACAAGCACTATCGGTTCCTCATTTCTCCGTTTCAACATCTTTGTTTTTTTTCATGTTCCTTCTCGCTCTCTTTATGTGTTTATGCAAGCATACTCTGCGAAGCAGAGGAAAGGGGACTGATTCAGACTGATTAAATAGGTCAAAGTTCAGCAGACTGGCAGGCCAGACACATGAATCAAACCCAGGCAGCACTGTCAAAAGTCTGTCTTTATGTTGCTTTGTGTAAATCCTTGTAAGAAAAAAATGAGAGCTCTGACTTAATAATTCTTGACATGGAGAGAAACAAAAAGAGGATACTGCCTGATAAAAGATTATTGTTGTAGGATTTCATATTTTTGCCAGAAGTGTTTGAAAACGTTTTCAAAATCTGAGACTTTTAACCACACAAATACATAAAGGTCCCTGTTCCTTTCCTTTAATTTGTGGCCCTGTGTGTGTGCGCATGTGCTTGGCATTCAGTGACTTTTTAGAGCCACCTGGGGAGCAGGAGATCAAGGCCCCTGGATTAAACCCTGGGTTGGCGTGACAAGTGTGACACAGGGACACTCCAATGGGAGAGAAACAGGAAGTGATTTAAGAGTGGGTGAAGGGAGCATGTGAAGTGACTCTGTTGGCTCAGTGGACAAATTGTGCATTAAAAATTTTTACACTTTTGTTTTAACAGAGAAACACTTTGTAGTCTACTCCTAAAAGTGCAACAGGAAACCTTAAGCACTACATTACTGCAGTATGAGCTGATTGATTGGACCGATCAATACCAGTGACTCAACAATTTTCTGGCCAGATGCTGAGGTTTCTGATCCTTAAACATTTCTTTTCAGGCATATTCTGTCTGGAAACAAGGTCCCAGTTATTATTTTTTATCTCTAAATATGTTACATTCCTGCAAGCAGTAGGTGAAGATTACATTTCACAGTTAGTCAATCAAGTAGGCAGAAATAAATTAGTGAAAATGTGGGACAGAAAGAGGTAAATGTTTATAGGGAAGAGAGAGAAAGAGAGAGGCGAGAGAGGAGAGGCTTAGAAGATAATTCTTCTTAAAGCTCAGATGAACAGCTGATGCACCATGCACTTAATTCAATTACACACATTCCCAATGGGCCTGTGTGTGTGTTTATGACCATGCAGCTTCCTACTTTTAAAGCACCAACTGGAAATGCTGAGACATGTACAGGTACAGAAACAGAAACCATTTTAAGATGGATAAGTAGTTTATGACATTAGAAAGTATGTCAGGATCAGAGGGTTGTTTTTTTAAGAATGTACACAAGTGCTGTCATATACACAATTCTTGTGAAGTACTTGTTTGTTATTATTTTTTTTTCAATTCCTTATCTTGGTACATAACCTGTTTTTGGACGGCCACATTAGAGTGTGTGTGTGCGTGTGCGTGTGCGTGTGCGTGTGTGTGTGTGTGTGTGTGTGTGTGTGTGTGCGTGTGTGCGTGTGTGCGTGTGTGCGTGTGTGCGTGTGTGTGTTTTAAGAGGTGTGTTTGTGTATGAAATCTGAACCAATGTTTTTCCTCAGGGTGAACTGCATACCAGAAATCTGTGTATGATGAAAATACGCACACAGGCAAAGGCACATGGCTTCAGGCGACTGTAAAGTTATGACATCATGAAAGTGTTGTTAATTAATTTCCTTGAATACTTGTCTTGACGGGAGCTCATATTTAGTTTAAATGAAAACTGATGGTGCAGTCAGCGATGTAGTGACATGGAAAGCATGTAAACCAGCTTACTTGTATTTTCATTTAAAAAATTAAAAACACAATACTAGGAATTCAGTAATATTGTTATACTTCTCATTGAATCGCTTTTGGCTTTATTGAGATGGCGAAAGACAGGGACGGAGTGTGTTTCCCAGGGCAGCTGAGGGTCAGTAACAAGAATGAGGTCTTCAGTGCATTCCTGCATTTGTATGCTCTCTATGCTTGCTCTCCCCTTCTCTCTGTCTTTTTTTCCACGTTTTGGCTTTCTTTACTCATGTTGCTAATTTTTTTCAGTATTTTTAACAAGCCAAGTTTGTTGCAGTGGGTTACAAAGCAGCACTGCTAAAACATGTCATACTTTACATGTGTTTCACTTCTGTATGTGCACCATTTCACCTGCTTCTGTCCTCATTCTTTTTGTGTTTTCCTGCTGCTATGCCCTACATTGCTGTGCATTGTTATTTTGCACATGTTGTTTTTGTCATGCACTTCACACACGGTTTATCCAGCGAAGTCATATTTCTCCTTAAGGGTCAGAATGTCTCACTCTGTCGCTAATAACCAAAACAACTCATGATGAATCTTTTGCACTTGTTTCAGGCATCACAGAGGCTGTATGTAACGCTATGAAACAAATTGGCAATAAATTGATAAAATCACAAAACCTTAATAAGTATCTGTTAGCTTAATGCAAATTTCAAGTGTATTATATTGTGAAATATTGATAATAATAATAATAATAATGAAACATTACTGTTTACAAAAACTGGTGTTAAAACACACAAAAAAAAATCTAAATCAGCTTGTTCCACCACAATGCATCAAACCCCAATGAACTCCCTCTGTAATCTTTTAAATTGTCGTTCACTGACAAGTACATTACATTAATTAGACAGAGAGGGAGAGGGACGGCATCAGGGTGGCAGGATGAGGCAGCAGTCTGGAGATCAGTGATGGATGAGCAGGGCGGAGGGAGTACACACCCTGGGGAGGAGGCCTCAGTGTCAGCCCTGCACCAATCAGACACTCCCTCGGGCAGCCCGAGGGTCTAGAGAGAACACATGAAGGGATAAAATGAAGGAAGGACAAAGTGTCTGTATACCAGCTGTGAACTATATGAATTAAGTGAACAATAAATAATTTGATGAGTGAGTGAGACATAGTCAGGAAGGGAAGAGCTCAATCCAAGCACAAAGAAAACAGCTTCACACATGAGAATTATGTTATATTGTTGATCATTGTGTGTCTCTTGACATTATTTCAGCATTTGTAAAGTTAAATTTCAGTTCTAATTTCATAAGTTTAGCTTTAACATTTGAATATATTTGTCAAAATAATACAGATATATGTTATCTTTTTACCAATAAAGACATAATTACTTTATCTATAAAATATTCCATATAACCCTGTGTGTAAGCCTGTAGTTAATACCTGACATGAATAATAGAGTCCAATAATTCCATTAAGTCTGTTTTTAAATTGTTTTTCAGCTGTTGCGAGAGGTACGGATCATGAAAACTCTCAAACATCCCAACATAGGTGAGTTATACTCTATAGAGTTATCTTGTGTGTTGGTGGAGGTGCTGATTGTATGTGTGTGTTTCCATACTGCCTTTGTGCTAACATTTCCTCCTCTGTGTGTTACAGTGCAGTTGTTTGAGGTGATTGAGACAGAGAAGACTCTCTACCTGATTATGGAGTACGCTAGTGGAGGTGAGTGACATCCCACTACCACAGTGCCAAGTATAAGATGGTGACATTTAGATTCATTGCTGATACTGACCTGTACTGTTTAACTGATGAACTCATTCTTTTAATGTATAAACTATTAAGTTTAGTTCCTTTGCATCGGCATCATTTCAAATTTGTATGCATAAAAAATGTAGAATCAGGCTACTTTGCTTTTCACCACCGTCCTCTATCTGTATGTCTCTGCTCTCTTACTTTCAATACCTAATAAGGAGGCAGCAGCTCACCAGCTGACTTTCTGCTATGTTCAGTTCAACCTCAGGCTGTTACTGTTTAAAAGCTCTGTGACTGCATATTTGGCACACACATACAAAATACTGTACAGTGTGTACAGTATTCACAAAAGCATTTGTCACTTCTCAAGCTGTTTCATTTTCTACAAATATAATACTAAAATCGGTCACTGACTAAAGTATTTTGACCCTTTGCACTCCTTTTTTGCACTGGGTCATTCTGCTTGCTTTAGATATAGATGGTCTTGAGTCTATAATTTGATTTTGGTTGTGAACCACCAGGACTCTTTCTAGGTGGGGCTGTATGATTTGGCACAAAGGTCACATTGGGATTGTTGTGGACAATGTAGCAATAGAATAAACACTGGTGGCATTGAGTCATGGATAGGCATCAAAGTTACATTTGCTTCACTGTACTATACTGTATATCTACTGCAAGTGTTGGTGTAACAGCTGGGATTAGTTAAAATTTCTGAAAATGGACAGGACACGACATGTCACCACAGTTATGCAATGCTGTGCTTGGTTAATGTGGAAAGAATGCTCTTCAAATCTGTGAATATGAACAACCTGGTTGTTGGCGATAGTTTCTAGTCTGTGTAACTGGAAGGTATATGGATCATGTAACAAAACAAATAAATAACCTCCATGAACTACAACATTTTTTCACGCTTTGTTTTTGTCTTCCAGGGGAAGTGTTTGACTACCTCGTGGCTCACGGCAGAATGAAGGAGAAAGAAGCAAGAGCCAAGTTCAGACAGGTCAGCAAAGCCCTAACTTTGTCCATCTGTCAAAAAAGTTAGCTAGACTTCTTTGGAGCTGATCTGACTCTTTTTACAGCCCAGCACTGTACAGGAGAAAACAGTTTGTGTGATTGCGCAACTAGAAAAGTAGTCATCAGCTTTTTACCTGTAATGTTGCATTCTATCCATAGCCAGCGGGAGCGTGACTGTGTGGAGCTTCAAGTTTAGTTGCCATTTTCATGTAAGCACAAAAGATTTGTGTAGTTATCCTCTCTTGTTTGATGTCTTTATTTTTCTCTCCTCAGATTGTCTCAGCAGTGCACTACTGTCACAAGAAAAACATTGTTCACAGAGACTTGAAGGTGATTACACAATGAGAACAAATAAAAAGGGTCTACAAATCTTCTCTAGATAACCACCAATATGTAACAGTTAATGCATTAACCCCTTGATATATGAAAAAGTTTAGTTTTCCTGTTTTGTATTCTGTATTCTTATATATTGTGTCCTGCAGGCAGAGAACTTGCTACTAGATGCAGACTCCAACATCAAAATAGCTGACTTTGGCTTCAGCAATGAGTTCACTGCAGGCAGTAAACTGGACACGTTCTGCGGATCTCCACCTTATGCTGCCCCTGAGCTCTTCCAAGGGAAGAAGTACGACGGTCCAGAAGTAGACATCTGGAGCTTGGGGGTCATCTTGTACACTCTAGTCAGCGGTTCCTTGCCCTTTGACGGACAGAACCTAAAGGTGGGTCATGTGGAAGCTGTGTTGGTGTAATTGTGAATGTCTTGAGACAGTCATGAGATGACTGAATAGTCCTTTCGAGATTCTTCCTCAGGCTTGGAGTTCAGTGAAAATGGATGCAGTTAGAGTAGTGCAAAAAACATAATTTTATCTCTATTTGATTCATAAACAGTCTTTAGATAACAATATTTCTGTGACGGCTAATATCAGCTAATATAATGACCTAATACATGAAGCTAGTAATGACTTCATGTATTAATTTCATTTAATGAAAAACATGTTCCAGCAGCTATATCCTTTTTGTTTGGGGAATTTTAGTCAGCTGTCACTGCATTGTTTTTCAGTTTTGCTAAAACTTTTTACTTGTGTATAAATTACATTCTACTTAAGATCTTTTATTTAGTATCCCTGTAGTTGAAAGTCATGGCGTTTCTTATGTGCAGGAACTGAGGGAGCGTGTTTTGAGGGGGAAATACCGCGTCCCCTTCTACATGTCTACAGACTGCGAGGGAATCCTGCGCCGCTTCCTGGTCCTTAACCCTACCAAGCGCTGCTCACTGGAGGTAAGTCAGAAACTTCAAGAGGACAATACCAGCATCTAAGTATCAAGCTGTAAAATGTAAAGCCTTTCTCTCTTTCTTTAATCTCTCCAGCAAATAATGAAAGACAAGTGGATTAATATTGGCTATGAGGCAGATGAGCTGAAACCTCACATAGAGCCTCAAGAGGACTTCAGTGATACTAACCGTGTTGGTGAGAAACACACATATTACTTTAACATTAATATATTTACTTAATCATTAATCACAGTTATTATTGGAGTGGAGGTAAACTGAAGCTGTAACTGTCCGACTGAAGCTGGTGTCCATGGAGTGGTTCTTCCTTAAAACCTCCATTCTGGAGACGACTTTTAATACCAGTAGTAATAACAGTAGTTATGGTTAATAGTTTAAAGTATTTTACAAGACAAAAAGGCATGCAACAATTAACACAAAGACAGGAAATGTTAAAATGACATCACATTTTGAAATGTATATAGGTGTAAGGTTTATTAAACTATTACTACCAACTTAACCCGCTAAGCTTTGCAGTGGGAAGACCTTTTAAAAGAGCATTTCAGTAGTCAAGTCTGCTCATGATGAAGACGTGATGAGTTGCTCTATTTGGCATGCAGTTGGCGATTTAAAAACGGGCGTACCTTAGAAATATTTCTGAGATGAATATGTACATGGTTCTGACATTATGTACTGGCACTAACGTTTTGGCAGGTATGAAGTTCAGACCTTGCTACAATGTAGGTAGAGAACTGAAGATTCACACCAAACAGAGCACTGACATTTAAGCTGGTTTCCTTCTTCCACTTCCACATGGAAATTTTGGAATAACTTGTTCTGGTTTCATTTGTCTTGTTCCAGAGGTAATGGTAGGGATGGGCTTCCCTAGAGAAGAGATCAGAGATTCTCTGATCAGCCAGAAATACAATGAAGTCATGGCCACATACCTGCTACTAGGACGCAAGAATGAGGTTTGTTTTGTTTTTCTTCATCTTCTGCAATAAGGTTAAAAGTTCCACAGTGAACATGACACAGAAACCCCAACTATTACTGTCTGGCAGGAGTCCAACAACAATTTGTCAAAGATTGTCAATCAGTTTATTTGTATATTTATTATTGTTGTTAGACAAATGTTAATATATAGTATAATTTGTTGAGGTCTCGGAAGCATAAAATTAATTAGACCTGGTTTTGGAATTCACTGGACCCGACTAGCTTGGCTTTAGCTCTGGCTTGTAGCTCTGAGAGCTGTAAACAACTTAACTGTCTTAATTTGCATTGTAATTTTGCTTTTTGTTTTTGTATCTCAGACAGAGGCCAGTGAGTCTCGGTCAGGCAGCACTCTGAGTCTAGCTCGAGTCCGTCCTGGCACCATCACCAATGGAACTAGCAAACACTCCACTTCCTCTTCCTCCTCTGGAGCACCTTCTTCCTCCTCTGGTCACAAAGCACAGCGCAGTGCCTCAACGTACCACAGACAGAGACGACACTCTGACTTCTGTAAGGCAATATACTTCAACTCAACTAGAGTTTAGTTTGTTTTGTGATTATTTAGAGTCTGTTAGATTAATTCTGAGAACTCTTTCAATATCTTATAGGTGGTCCAGCAGTTCCAGGATCAGCACACCCGAGGCGGAGTCCTAGCGGTGTAGGTGAAGGGGCAGGTCTTAAAGAGGAACGATTGTCAGTACGCAAGCCAAGCACCAATACTGTTGGCTCCCGTAGCATCCCAACCCCCTCTAGTCCTATGGTTAGCTCCGCTCACAACCCAAATAAGGCTGAGATACCTGACCGCCGCAAGGAAGTTAACACAACAACAGTAAGCCTAAAAGGATATTTTGTGTCTGTCATGAATCATCAGTGTAACCAATCTGTCATGTTTAATTTCTCTTCAGTATAACAGGTACAGATGGCAGAATCCTCACAGTCTTCCTAATCCCATTTCCTCAGATTACCACACATTGAGACTACACTGTCATAGATTACAAACATTAACACCAGCCACAGATTAGAGAGGAGCTGAATAGTGAAACACTTTCATAGTTTGAGACAATTTATAAACTGTAGATTCACCCACCAGGGAGAGTATGGATATTCTGGTTGTTTGATAAGATTAGCATGAGAAAGAGATCTGAAGACAGATTAACCTGAGATTAACTCTATAAGGTTCTGCACAACACATACAGCCAGAACTTGAGATTGTCTGAAGTCAAACAGTCAAGACAGGGACGTCTGCTTTTAAATTGTGCCAAATGAAGAGTAAGTCATAGGAAAGCATAATGAATATCACTTGTATTTTAAGGTAAACCAAAGTCATCCACCTCATCCATACACATCAAGATAAAATACATAATTTACACAGATTGCTCAGAACATCATTTATTTACCACCAAATTCTGATTATATCTCCAGAACAACATCCCTGCTAGTGCCATGACTCGAAGGAACACCTATGTGTGTACAGACCGATCCAACACTGAAAAACATACACTGCTACAAAATGGCAAGGACAACAGGTGAGTGGACTGTGTAGGACTGTACTTGTCTCTGGTATGTATGCAGACAAAGCTGCTAGGGTCAGTGACATCCGTTAAAGTGTGGACATTTTAATGATCCTTTATTTCACAAATGTTGCAACATGATGTAGATTTATTTGTAGAAATTTGGATCACAGCTGATATAAACACATGTATAAACATAAACTGTATGTAAACATGTATTAGGATGAATAGATTTCAGCATCATATCAACAGAGAGGACAATTGTCATAGTTCTAAGTCTGATACAGACTTACAGACACATGTTCACCTCCCTTCATGCAGCCTTGAACATTTTTGATACTCTCTATACTTTCACTATACTTTATGTTAAAAATCTTTGAAGGATCTGGTGGGTTTAAATAACAAAATGTTTGTATCTTGAAATTTAACCCAATGTAGTAAATCTATAAATTGGGAATATAATGTGGAATATAATGTTTATACAATGTTGGGCTTAAGCTGTCTTCTTGTCAATATCATTGACAGACTTTTCTCTCCTTTTTTTCTTTGGCAACTCTCTCACACTCACTCTGCCTTTGTCCCTCTGTGTCTTTAGCACACTGTAATTTATTTCACACAGATAACAGTTTAAAACATTTTAGGGATGCTTACATTAACCATCAGTTATGTTTTATAATATAACAAACATCAAACAGTGCACTGGACTTAGTGGTATTACAATGAGGCTGTCTTTTGCAGCTGCATTTTGTGATTTAACTGGTGTTTTTTTGGGTGTAGGAATAGAAGGAGAATAGAGGCAACAAACAGAGAGCAGCGGGATAAAGTGAGGGCTGGCATTGTGCCACCGTAGCTCTCTGCTTGCCTCTGAGGACTTGTCAATATGATGCCATGCTAGGGTGGTTGATGGGACAAACATGTGCAACAACATGCACGCACAATGTGCCACATTTAGTACAAAAAAAAATTGTCATCACAGTTATGTTATTTTACAAGATACACAGACCCTAATGTTTAATGACACGTGCAGATACATGACCTCATGCCAAGACTAACGGAAGATGTTGACAAGGAAACACAATTTAAATAAAGCAAAGTTTCCATGATCCTTGTGCAGAGGTAGACTAACCTCAAATGTACATCTTTACAGAGTTAATGTGTGTTCATGTATGTTCATGTTGTTAAACACTGAATTTCATGAATCCTTTAAATTTTTTTCACATATTCGCCAGTTCAACCGCTTCTTTCCTCAACAGTTTTTTTTATTCTTCATCTCTCCTCTCTGGTGTGCCCCTGCAGTAAGCTGCAGTGGGCAGCTAGTTCATATTGACATTAAACAATTTGTGGCTCTGCACTTCAACTTAACCCATCTAATCATTCTTTCCCTGTTGAACCTAGTGTGTGGGTGCTATCTAGAGCGTTATGAAAAGTAGCCTCAGGCTACCAGTCAGTGGTGGGTAGGTGTGTGTTTGTGTGTGTGCATGCGCAAACACACGTTTCTATTTCCTTGTGCAGACAAATTTAGTTTAAATACTATTGATGTGAGGACATTTTAACTGGTTCTCATAATATTTATTTGCGTTTTTAAGGGTTAAGACAAAAACTTTAGGATTGAGGTTACAATTATTTATTTGTGATGGTTAGGCTTATAGCGAAGGCCTAGGGTTTGGTTATATCAATGAGTGTCCTCACAATCTCACAAGTATAGTGAGACATGACTGTGTGTGTGTTTAAAAGCAGGGAACTGGATGAGAGGTACACTAGGGGGAATGCAGAAAGATGAGAAGGGCTCAGTGAAGAGAGAGCATTTTAAGTCAATTTTCAGAGATTAGAGAATAACCTGTGGCCATGATGCGAAGAGCAGCTCGCTCTCACATATTCTTCCGTTAGGTATCCATTTGCACGAAAAGTCAAAAAGTCAATTTCTTCAGATTAAGAAGTGCAATAGTATTAAAAATAGAATAAATACACTTAAATACACTTGATAAGTCTGGGTCGTACTCAGAATATTACATCACAGTCCTTTACAACCATGTGGATGAATCTGGTCAATAAACTAAGCAAAGGAAAAATTGTGTATCTAAATATCCAATTTCTGTTCCTGTTTCCCGTAAGTTAGAGGAATGCAGAAGAGGCATAATTAATGAGTCACGTAGCATGCTGTTAGCTTTTTGTTTTGATTCTGGTTGT
Source organism: Helostoma temminkii (assembly GCA_900302695.1). Classification (NCBI taxonomy): domain Eukaryota; kingdom Metazoa; phylum Chordata; class Actinopteri; order Anabantiformes; family Helostomatidae; genus Helostoma; species Helostoma temminkii. The sequence goes on from OMLM01009448.1 coordinate 16,345, forward strand.
CTGTGGTAGATAAAGTCTGTCTACTTTAAAGTATACTTTAGATTAATTTGCACATATCTTAAATATGCCAGTACATACAATATCTTTTTGTTTGTTAGTAAATCCAAGCAAGAGACACAAACATATATGTTGTTCCTCTGTGTACTATATCTCTATTGTTATTCAGAATCTATTAACAGCACATCAGCGACGCTTGTCTTGTTGATGATGAACATGGGCACTTGAATTCATTTTGCAACAGTATACTGTCCTGGTGCTAGTGGTAGTTCTCACTAGTATGCCAAATGTATTAACCAACAAATGCACAGTTTTTTTTTCAGTTGGATTAGCATGAAGTTTGTACTGCAATGATGATGTACAATAGTAGTAGTAGTATAGTACAGTATGTAGTATAATTTACAACATCATGCTCATACACTTGCCAACTAAAAATGATCTTAATTACACTTTTCATTTTCTTCTTCTGTCCCTCTCCTGTCTCACTCCAGTACCTTGTCCCATCGCCTTCCCCCTGCCTCCCCCTCAACCCATAGCATCGCTGGTGCGTCTGGGGCCTCATCGTCGTCCTCCACACCCTCGTCTCGCCTCTCCCGGGGAACCACGGTGAGGAGCACTTTCCACGGAGGGCAGATTAGGGATCGTCGGCCTCCCTCGCATGCTCCTCCAGCGTCCCCGACACTATCTCACGATGCCAGCCCGCTGCCCCATGCTCGGACCCGGGCCACAACAAACCTGTTAAGCAAACTCACCTCCAAATTGACTCGCAGGTAAGGGGAGCAGCCAGGAGAGAAGGAAATAGAAGAAAGAATAGATTGGAACAGTAAGAGGAGGGATAACTGATCAAGAAACAGCAGATTCTAAATAAATTTTACCTTCATGTTCATGGCTCATTCAGACATTTACAAGGTTTAAGGGTTATAAATTTTGTTACTTTATTTTAGTTATTTATCAGTTATCCTAATAACTGGACAGTGCAGTTCTTTTTACTGTAAATCATAGCTAACTTTGCTGCCTCTCATCTCTTCCTTAACAAATACTAACCAACCAGCCTTCCTTCTCTGATAAACCTTTACAGGCTTCAGGATCTGTCCTTCTTAATCTCAGACCTGGGTCTAATAGTGTTTAAACATTAGTCCTACTGTTTATTAGAGATTATCTGCCAGTAGCTGGATGCTACATGCACTATAGAGTGTTTTCTATGACCTGTCTGGCTCATCCTGTAGGAAAATAATAAGATGTAGCACATAAATCTTTGTGTTTTATAATGCACCATACACACTCACTGGCCACTTTATTACGTACACATGTACAATCTAATCCAATACATCAGCTTCACCATGAATTACACTTTAAGAAGGTTATAATTCTTTGTGTTTTACTTGAAACAAGTGATAATTCTACTGCATGTCTACTCATACTGGAATGCATTGTATTATTATTGAACTGAGTATGTTATATTAAAAGGTGTCTCTATTGTTTTGGACTCGTCATTGATGTAAATAGAGCCCAAAACAGTAGAACCACCTTTAAATACAATGCAGTCTGGTAAGTATTCCATCACCTACTATGATCTCAATAATAAAAACATAGTAGAATAATATTCTTTTGACAGTTTGAACTTGAAAAACTGAGAATTTATAACCTTGTAAAAGTAGAATTCATGGCAGAGTTGCTGTGTTGGATTACTTTAGATTGTACAGGTGTACCTAATAAAAAATAAAATTTAAAAAAGCCTAATCAAAGAAGAATAAATAGATAAATTGGACCGAACTAATTTACTTTGGAGCAAGAGTCAACAACATAACAATAAAAGAAATGCATACACATATTTTGAACCATTGATAGTTGTTTTAGATCCTGTGGTGAAACTTCTCAATGCCGAATTGACACTGCGGTTAAAAACAAACCTATTTGACCCAGATCTGCTGGTCAACTGGACTTGCCATGTCTTTCAAATTCAGATTTTCTCAGCTGCTTATTGTTGCTTTATCTGTTTGTTTGTTTAATGTTTGTTTGATTCTTTAACAACTTTTGCTTTTCCTTGCCAGTCACCTGCCGATCTTCTGTCCTGTACAGTACACACTTTTACCTGTGCTTCTTATTGTCTGTCAATGCTATGTTGTCTTTCCCCGTCACTTGCTTTTTCTTTCATTCAATGTCTCTGACTCTGTTATTTTTCCTTTTTCCATTCCTCTCATCCTCTCTTCATCTCCTTCTCTTCTTCCTCTCTGCTCCTAGGGTCACTCTTGACCCTTCTAAACGTCAGAGCTCAAACAAGTCCATGTCGGGCTGCACCCTCCCACAAGGGACAAAAACAGTTAGTAAGTTTTCCTTACCCATGTTTTCTGGCTGCTTCTGTCTGTCTGTCTGCCTGCCAGTGCTCGGTCATCCTCTCTGCCCCTCATTTGCTGTCTGATGCAGGTTGGAGTTTAGTTATGCAAACATTTATCCAAGGTGAAGCTTCTCTGCAGGGAATTAAATCTGAGTGTGTTAAATTCAGTGTGCAGGAAAGCCACACCTGAGCTGGGACAACTGAATTGGAAAATCTTTATTTCTGTAGTAATGCAAACTCGTTTTGTTGATTATGCATGATTATCTTAGAGGCTGCTGTTAAGCTACGACATAACACAGAGAAGAGTTTCTGTTCTTTACTGTATGTGACTCTTAGCCTAGCCTCATTGATACAGTAGGTTAAACTAAAACAACACAACTAAAACGGCTAAATCAACACTTCATCCAACTTCAGTTTCACCCTTTTTGCATGAATTTATTTTGTCACATGTACATAACTGACAAAGGTTATAATTAGGCCAGAGGTAAGTTTAAAAGGCTAGAATTAGAAAATCTAAATTTCAAACCGTGGATTAGAAAGTTGCACTATGTCAGGACGGGCATTAAAAAGAGACTATGTACTCGGGCTGAGAATTGGAAAACCCTGACCCTGTTCAAACCCAGTCTATTCTGGGACCAAAATTCTTACCCTGAGATGTCCAGTGTGCCTTGGGCTGTGTCCATATATGTTTAGAGATCTCTTCTTCCTATAGAGCAGCTTTATCTCAAAACAGTGTGTTTGTGTGACTAGCACTCTGATCAGCCTGTCTGATGTCTGTCTGTCTGTCTGTCTGGATTGCTTGTGTCTCTGCTTGCTGGGCTTTATGCTGTAACACTCACTGTAAGCTATAGGTGGCAAAGCACCATCACCTGCTTCAGAAAATATACTCTATAGTACTTTCTGTGTGAAATATACGTGGTTAACATTTTTTAATGTTTTACTTTGAGAACTCAGTGTTCATGTTTGCACCTATTTCTGGCTAGTTTTGAATGTTCGGTAGTCACACACACACACACACACACTTATGTGTACCCTGGAGTATGTTACTTTATTGCAACTTAACTGTACTGGTCTGAGTCATGTAATCAACAACAGATGTTTGCCTGTGCTGTTAACAAATCAGCAAGGCTGTGGGAGCTCTGGAAGCCGAGGATCCAAGACAGACAGGAAAGGGGGATGGTGCTTCTTTATACGAGACAGCAGTAGGAAGTAAAGGATCACGAAATGTGGGATTATACTTTTGTATTATATTGTATACGTTATAAATTATAGTCTGTGAAGTTCGCCACTGTTAAAATCAGCAAGTAATATTGTATGGTGCAGTTAGGGTGTACACTTCTTATTCCTGTAAACACTGACTTTCTCTTTGATAGACATTGTTTCATTGATTGAAAATCAAGTTCTTCAGAATCCAATCGCATCTTTCTTTCTCGTTAAATAACCTTCACCCCTGGGAAAACTTTGGTCCAGGCAGAGAGGCTAGTATGTTTTGGATTTTGATTGTACTGTGACTACGAAGTGTCACAAACGGTAAATTATATCAATCATAAAATAATTCAGTCTTCAATCTGCTCTATATAATGAGTGCAGCTAAGATTAGTTCCCTTATATCTTTAATCTGTTAATTATTTTCTTGATCACTTAACTAATCACTGAAGATCTATTATGTACACTGACTGATCACAGGTTAGATCCCATAGACCTTCACATTCACCACCAGATAAGTGGTGGGAAAGGAAGTTTACAGTTTTCAGAAAAGCTACACAAAGGAAACAGAATGTTCATGCTCTTAAATCTCCTGCTCCTCCAAAATGTGGCACTATTTAAGTTGTAAATATTAATTTCTGGGTAAAAAGGTGCAGTGGGTAGACATAGTTCTGTCTGTCTGAATCATTGCACATGAAACATTAGAGTTCACGGCATATGTCTGAGCCTTCTGCAAGAGCAGATGCTTGAAAGAGGCATCTCCATCTGCACCAGTCATCCTGACTGAGTGACCCAGCGTCACTGCCGTTTTAAATTAGGATTAGTTATGTAACTGGGATTTATCCTTCTCTTAAACAGGCATCTTACTCAGCTCACCCTCAAGATACAAGCAGATTGTTCTGTTATACTAATTCTAGCTTCTCTCTCTCTCTATTTTCCCCTTCTGTTACTTTCTCCTCTTTTTTCTCTCATTCCCTCACTCTCAGCCCTCCGTGGTTCTCTCTCAGCTCTTTACTACAGATTTGCACAATTTGGTGCACATACTGAAGTGCAAATACACAAATACTGTAGTTACTGGATGAGACCAGAAGAGTCTGTCCAGTCTGTTGCTCCTTGTATTTTAAATTTTCCCACTTTTTCCTTCTTTAAGGATCTGATACCAGTTGTTATGGTCAAGCTCACCTCGGCATCAGTTCCTACACTCCACTTTATTTACTTAAACAGGGAAGGCAAGGTCACAGTGTAGATAAAATACCTGTAAGTTTTTAGTCAGAAACTGTACAACTGACTAGTCGTGTATTGATGCAAGATTTACAGACTACAACCTGCATTTTTTCCAAAACATCCTGGTGTTAATGGCATCAAGAGTCAAATGTTGCTGGAACAGGATTAGGTGTTCTTATTCCAACGTGAAATCCCCTCCAGATATTTGCTGGGCTATTATTTGGATAATATTCATTCATAAATGCTGAGGCAGATCCTAGTGATTATCTATGTGGATTAGCAGGGACTTTTTAAAAGATGATTCAGTCAATAAGATGAGACACAAAGTCTACACGTGAATTCAGATCTGATTAAACCAGTGTGCTGCCACAGCTCCTGAGTCAGAGTCTGGTTTGTATTAGAATAGGTTTCATGTTGTCAATGAAGTCTCACTGCCACTTTAAACCAGTATGTAGTTCCTAGAATGCCAATCAGCTTGCTTCTCTCGTTATAGAGAGGAAATAGCAACAGCATCCCCTGATGGTCATTAAAGGGACGTGCAATAATCAGCCTGTTTGTGGAGGATGTGTTCATCAGAGGGTTCTTTAATCCAGAGCACCCTACAGCAGCTGTGACCTTATACGTTATTTATGTGTGACATTTGAAATGCAATAACGGCATAGCTAAAATGTAACAAAACCAAAATCTTTTACACCAGAGGAAAGATCAGCTGATAGCCTGTCACTTGTGATCAGTTATCTAAATTATATTCACCCTAGGAAAATAATCATTAGTTACACCTGTAGCTGTAGCAAATCTTTGTATCTAATCTGCATCCTAGTTAATTTAAAGCACATACAAAAGTAAAATGTTTTCTCTAAATGAGGCCAGCATCATGTTTCATCTCATATATTTGTGCTTTTACCAGCATTAGGTTTATATGGGTCATTGCACATAAACTCTATTTGCTGTTTGTTGAGACCTGTTGTTTAGCCTTCTCATTTTGTTTTGTTTGTGACATGTTGTTTCTCATTCATCCAGTGTTTCAGTGTAGTGAGTCCAGGTTGGTGGTGATCCATCCGTGATATGATGAGTTGTCATGTTTGTGTCATGATTGGCCGTCATAGCCCTGCTGCTTATTAGCACATTAAAGCAGGAAGTGGGAGGGAGAGGGAGTTGGAGGGCTTGGTATGAACTGGCCGATTGATTCCTAACAGACGTGTTTTTCTTCTTCTTGAGGGTCACAGACGAACCTGAGAGAATCAGCAGATCTCCGGTCACAAGGTGAGTTTGATTTTACATTTTACATTTGCAGCAGTACTTTAATGTTGAATATTGTGTTTCAGCCAGCAAATAGAAACAATTAGCAGTAAAGAGATCCCAAACGAGGTTGGAGGTAATTATCCAAGAGACGCGACAAAGAGGCTAATTTTGAAGTGTGAGTTGTGTGTAACGTTCAGGATCAGAGTTTGACTCCAGTTTCTAGTGGCCCTCAACGAACGTACACACAGTAACAGTAACAATAACAAGGAAGATTCACATTGACACGCAAGGCATAAGGCTGAATGTCCAAGCAGGTAGGTGATTATATAAGCAGACTGAAATATTGAAATATACAAACAGCTGCATGTATATATGCAGACATAGATGTATGTACAGTATATAAAGATCATCCATTTATACAGGCATCTCTATCAATTTCTGTATTTATATTACTACATAGTGTTATTTTTATCGTTTTCATAAATATCCCCAATGGCCTCAACCATTTATTTTCGATCGAGCTATAATTACAAGCAGCCTGATTTTGAAAATGAATTTTGAAACTTTTTACATATACAATTTAATATGTAAATGCATCTTGCATCTTTCTAAAGAATGTAACTTACATTTAAATGTATAGACTTACACATATCTATGGTGTGAACGGTAAAAGAAAAGAACTAGAATATGTTGTCCACCAATGAAAGTAGTTTTCTAGCCATGTGACCACACAGAAGTGATGCTGAGCTCTTGCGTGCATTTATATTATTAGTTATCAGTCTCAGCTTATCAGATTGTTACTAAATGTGTTGTGTACTTCCTCTCAGTCTCAGCTGCACCATCCCAGTCTCAGTCCCAGTCTCAGGTTAAAATCAGCAGGTAAAGCGGCAGCACCAGGCTAACATTAGATTGCACATTGTGGTGTGGTCGTGGGTGGTGATCATGGCTCCTCGTGGTAGATGATCCCTGCACGTAGTAGTTTGATTTAAAGAAAATATTGTCTCCCACACCAGCAGGTTGGTTTCTAATCTTAGTTGGTGTTGAGTGTGATTTTGAAAAAATCCCCAATTTAAAAAATTATTAGCTGGGGTTGATTTGCATATTCGTTTGGTGTTTACAGCCACATGTAGTTGGTCTAGAATATAAATATATATTTAACCATTTGTGATCTAGGTAGAACAATTGAATAATTCAGTACTGTGTCATATAATCTTATTGTTCTTCTCTCCCTCCCCTATTCATCACATTCATATAACCAAAAATACATTCACCTGCCTACATGCAAATATTCACACCTTAACTTTGTTATCCTTATAACCCCTCTCTTCTCCCGTCTCGATCATTATTTTTTTCTTTATTTACCTTTCCTGACCTTTAACCCTTACTTCGTTCCCTCTTAAACATCTCATGTCATCTGTACTTTAAACCTTCATACGTGTCCTACTCCATTTCTCTTGCCCATACCCACCCTTCTCTTTGCAGTCGCCATCTATCTGGGCATCAGAAAGCGGCCGAGCCCCGGACCCCCCGATGCGGCTGGGATGTGAGGGTGCGAAGCCCCCGT
>OMLM01009449.1:0-19160 GCA_900302695.1 Helostoma temminkii
ATCAAATAAGAGTCATTTAAGCTGCTGCTCTCATCTTGATACATTGAGATTATTAATACCATCACTTTTTGTAGAACTGATTTAAAAAGACAATAAAATGTAAAGGAAAATGACAAAACAACAGCTTGAATTACTGATTTTTTTCCATGGTATTTTGTACTTTACATTTAAGTGTACTGTTATGTGGCTTTTGATCTCTCTCTCTCTCTGATTGAGTGGCATTCATCTCTATTCTGTGTATCTGCAGGGGCCGCAGCTGTAGTGCCCTTCATGTACACACATACAAACATGCACACACTCTCCCCTGTGTCCCTCTGCCCAGGGTATTAACTTCCCTTTTTGTAGCAGCTGGAGTCACTCACATTGTGGTGAAACCTCTCAGTACCTGAAGGCAACACGCATCCAGAGCATATCCCACACAGCTCCATGCGTTCTGTGTTATATGTCTTGAATTTCATCAAAATTGCAACAGTTTGATATCTTATAAAGCTAAAGAAAGCGTTCCAGGACCAGCGTGAGTCATTTCACTGGAAACCATTTGAAAATAGACAACCCTTCTCTGTACTAAATGTGTCAGAAATCAAAACAGGCCTCTTTGCTGTTAAAACAGAGGTTGTTCATGTCCATTACAGCCTGAGGCTAATCACAAGGGCCCTGCTGGTTTGTTCACATTTTGTTTGTGCTGTTAGCCTGCCTGCTGCATATGTATAAATCTGCCAGTGTATCCTTTTAACATTTCGTACACTATCACTGTGTGTGCATTTGACTCTGCATATGGACTCATCAGGGCAAATGCATAGTCCCTATGCATACACACTATGATGATTTTAATGGATGAATTAAAAAAATAAATAAAACAAATTCTAATGTTGAATCCACAATGTATATAATATTATCTGTTGACAACTATTACACATAAAGATCCACTAAGTGATGCCTTTGAAGCTTTTTGTTCTCAGCTGATCAAGATGGACCCATTGTCATGGAATTGTAAATGTTTAAATTTCCTGTATTTGGAGATCTTTAAAGGGCAAGTACACCCCAAATTCTGCTAGAAGCTTCTCTCTCAGCATATTTAGAAAAACGCAGCACAAGAGCAGCTACTGTACTGTAGGGGGCATGGCTATTGTCGTACTTTTCTCCCAGCTGCATAGACAGGGAGTCTAGCTGAGCATTGACAGTCAGCAGAAGCACATTTTTGGCCCTTTGAAAGATCACTGTGCACAGTAGGAGCCTCTATTGTAGCTGAGTGGGCAACTCTCCTACTAGAAAATCACCATTACGTGCATGCGTCTGCACAGATGCACATAGTGGCAGTCACACCCCTGCTATTTATCATGATTACCATTGATGTTTACCAGCTAAACTTCCAACAAAACTTTTTGTGATCATGTATACGACAAACGTTTGGGGCATTTACTCTCTAGGACAGACAATTGAGTAAGTTGAGATGCACAGTCCATCCATGCAGAGATGGATTTTTTAAATATTCAGCCACATTTAGCATGTGATTATTAGTATTTGGAAACTGTGTGAAGGTTTATTGCTGTTTGTGATTCAATAACAGAAGTCAATTCACTTATATCTTTGTACTAAAAAAATACAGGGACCTGCTAAAATATAGTTCAATATAAACAAAAATGGAAAAAAAGTAAGTAAATGGCTTAGTGATGTGTACAACTTTAACCCTAACAAGCAGCCACCAAAAGCTACAGATGATACCAGAGCAAGTGAGAAGTGTATTGAATTAAACAGGGCACCCACATTCAGCTGTCATTTCATGTTTCAAAAGTTACATCATTTCACTTTGAATGTTATTCTGCACAGAATGAGGTATCACTTCATGGCCATGCAGGTACTTACAGATGGGTTTGCATCTTGTATTAAGATAGACTTGGAAAAAGTCCAAACGCATCCTTTAATAATTCTACTAAAAACTGATTGTGTGCCGACCTGAACAGTGTTTCAGTATTCTTCTCTGCATGTATTTGTGTGCTGTGTTTAACAGGCTACAGCTCACAGTTCATGTGTGTGTGCATGGGAAGGTCGCAGGAGCAGCAGTGGCCGAGCAATTCCAGCGATGTGGTGTGTGTGTCTGTGTGTGTTGCCCACAACAGTTCTAGCTGTTTGAAATAAAGACGTCTGGATTTCAGTCCCTCCTCCTCTCGATATCTCTCTCTCTCCTCTCCTCTCTCCACTCTCTCCTTCTCGGATATTGATCGAGCTGAGCACTTTGAGTACAAAGAGTTAAGGCCTGAAAGGCGAAACAGCCACGATTTCAGAGAAGTCATGAAAGTTTAAAATGCCTTCTCTTTCAGCCGGGTCCGGGGAGACATGTTCGCTGTGCGAGTGACCCCCGGGCGCATTTGGAGATCCAGTGGTTGAACCTTGCTCATCCCGCGTTGAACCAGTCAATACCTATTATTAGCTACTGCCTGCCCTCTGCTACGGGGCCTGATGAGCCAGAGAGAGAGAGAGAAAATACCTTCTGAAGGCCTAGAAGTGAAGAGGGAGATGTGCTTGTGTGAGCGTATGTGGGCTTCATGGTTTGCTGATAGAGGGCGAAAGTGTGAGCAAGTTGTGGGCAAGTGTGAGTCTGGCAATGGTAAGTGTGCTCGAGCTTTTTTGTGCTTTTTCTAATGTGTGTTTCTTGGGAGACTATCTGTTTACATTTGTTTTTACATTTTGTATTGTGTGCATATTGGATTGCAAGATGTATCGTTTATTTTGCCTTTTTGCCAGTGCAGTCAGAAATCACTGCAGTTAGTTTATCAGTGCCTTTTGTAGTGGAAATGCACCCTCATGTGTGATCACTAAATGTATATGTTGCCCAACTGCAGGTGTCCTGGTGTATGTTTATGCAAGTGTGTTGTGGGTGTGTGTGTGTGTATGTGTGTAGCACTACTGGTAAAGATAAGCCTATTTGTGTATTAACTAATGAAAGAACAATCCTCCTCATGACAGATATAGGCCACAAAGGGCTACTTTATTAGTAATGGACAACACACAAGCATATTCCTTTGAATTACTGACCTAATTACATAAACATGTAATTACTACACTGCCTACAACTATAAAAATGTCAGAACTAAAAGAGACACATGCCTAAATGGCTCTTTTATAAGCAATATTAAGTAAAATGTCATTTATAATAATTAAAATCAACATTTAACATGTTGTAAAGCACTGGTTTTAGTGTAGATGCAATAATCCTAATAATAAGTGATTTAAATGGAAAATAGAGTACAATCATTGATATACATACATTTGACACATATTCTATAGCTAAAATACAAAAATGTTTTTTTTTCTTCTCTAATTTTGTATGTGAGAGACAGAACAGGAGACAAAATAAATAAATCCAAAATAATGCCCTTATTTGGCCTAAAATGCATAAATAAATACAATTATTTCCAGAAACACAATAATATTCACGGCCTAAAAAAGGAGGTCAACAAAACCTCAAGTCCTAACAAACTGAACAGTGGTAACTGAACAAATTCACCAAATCAACATAAAATCGAATAAACAAAATTATCCATTAAACAAAAGAACCAAACACACATGGAAAGCTGGCAACATTAATGACCTGCCAATCATCAATCATTGTTTGAGTGAACATTTGCGTGATTAGCATGTGAAGCTAATCAAATATCTGATTGCATATTGCTTTGTACCATAGTAGATGTAGTTGAAATGGATATTTCTTCTCTATTAGTTGGAAACAGATCACTTGTCTATACTTCTCCTGAAGGAGCTGGAAGTGAGAATGCAAATGTCAGTCGGCCTGCATGTTAAACGGGCATTACCCTACCAGCTCCCAGCAGTCTATATAAATTTAGTGTTGTTCTGCTCTTCTCTCCCTTAGGTTTACATACATAACACATTGTTTCATAATCATGAGACTGGTGCTGCATTCATGTGCTGTAAATAAAACACTGTGATTTCCATAGTTTTTGGGTCACATGCCTCCAGCACGCTCTCTCCAGGGACCACGCCTCACATAAACCAAACGGACCGTTTTCCCAAGTGAAAACGCGTCTGAAACAGACAATGTCCCACCGTGTCCTACATTGTCCAGACACTGGCCAGCTAGTTTTTAAGCCAAGGTTTGAGCTGAGTCCTAAAACCGTATGTAAACCAACTGTAAGAAAATACCACAACTAACTTAGCAAACATTAAGGAAAAAAACACAAGCTAGTTTAAATGAGATAAATAAATGGTGTGAAGGTGTCTGAAACATAAAAGTGATTGTATTCACAGCACGAGTCAAACAAGTCAAAACTAAATTCCGCTCAGCGTGTTACAATATGTCAGAGTGTCCAAAACAAAGCACAAATGTTTCTCATTTCTCTGAACAACAGTTTTACTCTTGAGTGTGAATCTCCGCTAAATAAAAGGGTTCAGTCTGAGAGCGGCTGAGACGAAGTGTGAGGCTAACCCTACATAGTTTCCCCTCTAAAGCCAATCTGTAACAGTTAACTGAAAGGGCAGCAATTACAGCACATCAGATGCATCTGCAGACAAACTCTCCAACACACACACAAACAGATGCAGAAAAACGCCTCGGCACACACACCCAACCTGTCACATCACTACACACTTGACTTTCAGCGTGTCGACATAACACCACCTGGAGCGAGGCCCAGCGATAATGGATTAGGAAAGTCCAACTCACACTTACATCTCCAGATCAACACACAACTGCATGCTACACACACACTTTCTAATTGCCTAGCGAATGCAGTTGTCCTGCTGTAGTTATGAGGGTTGTAAAGTGACACAATGATAAAGAGCAGACCAACATCGCTGTGCAGCTGCTTACTTGAAGTGAGTTTAGGATTAGGAATTAAGGTTAAGATACAAGTTGCCCCGAAAGTTAAAGCTTAGAACATAAAGACAAAACCACCCATTGCTTTCACAGATCAGGAACTGACTGAGTTCAGGGTAAAAAAAGCTTTAAAGTTGAAAAATAAAGTTCTAAAAGACAAAAACAGCCATAAAAATATAAGAAATAGAAAATGGAACAAAAATGTTTAACGGTTTTGCTTTAAATTCGCAGGATAGTTCATCTACACCTAAAAATGCAGATTTCTGTAATGCACAGTTAAGTCCAGAAGTATTTGGGTAATGATGACTTTATACACCACCACAAATACTTCCTCAAGATCTTTTGAAAGCAAAGAAATTAAATATTCTTCAATGTCCAGGTCAATCACATGATCTCAACACGATAAAGCAGCTTTTCAGTTACTGAAGACAAAGCTGAAGGCAGAAAGACCCACAAACAAACAGCAACTGAAGGTGGCTGCAGAGAAGACCTGGCAACATATGGTCATGGTCATGTTGTTGACTGCAATAATTTTCATCATATTAAAAATTGTTGTTATACTCACAATAATTTGACATGCTCAGATACTCTTGAGCCCCTGAAAATGTAGGTACTCGTTGAAAAACCAAAAAACAGACAAAAAAAATTAAAAAGTTTTCATTTTTGAGAGATACATTTTGATTTTAGTCTCTTCTTTGTTGTGAAAACTTGGTTGTCAGTGAATATTGTTTCATCATAGTTCTTGTTTGCCAACCACTACAAAGGTGGTCAAGGTTAAGGTAACAGAGAAGAAGTCAGCGAAAATACTAAAAGGTTTAGTATTAGAAATTATAGTGTGTGTGTCTGTGTGAGTGTGTGTGAGTTAGTTAGAAGGGACAGAGAAGCGTTGCAGGCTGTGTAGTGCTCTGGCTCCGTGTTAGCTGTGACGCTGTGGACGGAGCCGAGGCTCCCAGGCAGCAATCTGTGTCACCATCACTCGCCATCACACACAAAGCCTTTCTTCCTCCTCTCCTCCCTCTGGTTAAGGAGGTTGAAGTGGAGAGAAAAGACATAGGTTTCCATGCATTATAGAGTTGTTGTCACATAGTTCCAATTTAGATAAGACAGGCTGCTAGAAAGAGTTCAGCCTTCTTCCACACAGCTTTGCCTCTTTAGAGTAAATTCCTACCTCCACTGACATATAACACATGCACAGGAAATCCAATACAGATCGGTTTTGCTTTCTAAGTAATGATCATAGATAAACAGTTCATCTTGCACTTTTATACCATGATTTGGACTCAGTTGTGTGTGTACAACACAGATCATCATCAAAGATTTGATGTCCTGCAAGCGACGCATTTGTGAGATTACGCCATGTGAACGTGGAAAGTGTGTAAGCTGCATTTTAAATGTTGAGCATCTCGTGGTCTGTGAGTGCTTCCTACATGACTGCTGAAGTTACTGCCTTTGCTCTGCCATTGTATACTGGAAAAACGTTAGCTAATCTCCTTCTTCAGTTACCTTTGTCCAACATTAACACAACGTGCAAAATAATCCTGGTTCTTGGTTGTACAAATAACACTCCTGCACCACCTCCACGAGGAACTACCAGGGGAACAACAAAGTAAAATATACTGACTTGAATCTGTTCAGTGGGACTTTGGGTTGGATTAATGAGAGCTGTACTTTTACAGTCTTAGAGTATTATTTAATGCATGTCATGCTCACACACATTGGTTCTTGACACAAAATGCTGACATCATCATGGTAATGTGATCACAATGAAAATGATTCAGATAATTATTATGCTAACGTGACATAAATTAAAAAACTACAACAGTACACCCAGAGCTATGGGGAATGTCAGAAACTATTTTGGTGCCTCTCTTTCTAACATATCATGCTAGGAGCACACAACGGCCAAACCATCTAGACTATATCGTTTGATTTTAACAATGAATTCATGAAAGCTGGGTTGGGAAAGGGACAATCACATAATCTCCACGGGGGACCGGGGGATGTGTCTTCAGCAATATATGAAAATTGAAAATCCTCCCCCAGTGACTGTCATGGTCATTGTTCGCCTTCATAAGCTGAAAGAAAACAAAGGTTCTCCTCTCTGTGTTAAACCAGCTCTGAAAGGTAACGTTACTGATTTTCTTGTGCTGGTGATTACATGTCAACCAGCCACAGTGAACACAACAGCTGTGTGTGTGGCTCACAAGCTTGTGCCAAAGTTTTTGACTGTATCAACCATGAGCCATGAACAATTAATCACTCATGCATGATGTTATAGTTGTAAATCGTGCTACTGGTTGATCATTACAGGCAGGCAGAATGGAGCCGTGAGAATCAACGATGTTCCTTCTGTGGGATCGGGCTTGGACATACTTCATGCTTATTGTGTGAGTGATAATGGAGTGAAACTGGAGCGGGATATATGGTGACCCTTCCTGTTTTAAAAAAAGCTGGTCTGTGCTGTGTCCAAAATCAGCCAGTTCACACTGCACTGATGTTCTGGTATCAGAGCGCACTGTCTGTGACGCATGGTCCCTGTCACACATCCACATAGAGATCTGCTGAGAAAACCTTGCTCAGATGTGAGCATGACAAAACTTTGTGTCAATCCATCCAGGCTTATACTGAGGTATTTCATTGCTTAATTTGAATAAATGACTTTGTCACAAATGAAAATGAATTAACAGACTGATCAGTATTCAGCTTTGCAATATATCTAGAGATACAGTATCTCCAGATATTTACTCAAAACCAACACTGTCAACCTGATGATGACGTTAGATGAAAAACCAGGAAATCACCAAATTCACTAGGCTTTATCTACAGTTTGTGTCATATTTCTGTTGTTGTGAGGACTGCTTGGTCCTTATATCCTCATCCTCAAACGAGAACAACGTACACATGTACACGCACACACTTAAACCCAGTCCTGCGGGTGTATTGCCAGGCGAGGCAGAGATGTCGCTCCTTCCATCTCTCTCTGGTGTGAGTGTGTCCAGTCCTTCAGGGGGAATCCCATCCTTCTTAATCCTATTAGTGCTGGAACTCACAGCTTGGCGGTCTACTCCTCTGGACCTGTCTACAGTCATTATCCTGACCTCAGCTCCACAGTATCTCCATCCCTCTGCATAACTTCCTCAGTACCTCCTTCTCCATGCGCTCCCATCTTCCTCCTATATCCACTCACCAGTTGTATTCGTATATTGCTTTGTACCACATTTTAAACGAAGCACATCAAAAGTAAATTTAGATCTTTTTGAAGTAAAGGTGAATAAATATTTGATGGGCATGTTTTTCCGGGGTAATTTTATCTGGTGTATGACCTCATCATGAGGAAACATTGAACAGATGTTTGGTTTAACAGAAAACACTCGTGGTCTCTCAGCCACTACCACAAATGTACTGTCAGGCAGAACAATCTTTAAGGTGTTTAAAATCCAACTATGTCAAAATGTCTGGAGGACTTGATTTGTATCTACAGAACTCTCACCAAGACTGAATTCTGTTTCACCTCCATTCTCATTTAATAAAGAAAGAGAAGGAAAGAAGCCAAATGTAAAGCCCCATGTGCCTCTGCAGGTCTCATTTATTTTCATGACAAGCTTATAAAAAATGTTTAGGCATCACTCCTGAAAATGGGTAAATCGGATCAATAACCTCTTGTGGTCTTGTTAAACTCAGAATTTAGCTCAGTCTAAAGTAGGAAACTGTATACCTCTTGTTGTGTTTGTATTTGAATTTTGTGTTTGAATGAAGTTTCATTACAGCCACAAGAAAAACATGAAATAATAATGATTATTATTATTATCAAGTCTTTCTTTTTTTTATGGATGAGGTGGGAGACTTTTGTTTGAAATTGTTACTTGGTCCTGGACAAGACCAGAAATCACCTATTAAACCTGGTTAAACTGCCAAATATAGACACATATACTGTACACACACACATCCCCCCTCCACACCTGCAGGTTTAGCCACAACTGAGAGTGGCCAACAATTTGTGTGTAGATGAATGTACATGTGTGTGGTTTGAGGTCCTTTCCTGTCATTTCAATGTTCTTTACCTGCAGGAGGAGATGACGATCAGTCCCTTGTGCTTCGCTCTGAGCCTGGTGGATGACAGGATCCAACAGAGCTGATAAACACAGACGCCCCGCAACCCGGTTGGCCCTGTCCCTGACAGTGACTGAACTGGCCTCAAATCGCCTTTGACAGGGAGCAGTGTCAACACACCTACAATACACACACACGCACATAACCCTGGAGTGAGCACACAAACACACATAACACCGTATGTGCTCAAAAACATAAGCAATTTTTAAACAGTCAGTGACAGGCATTGGGTTAAAAGCGAGCTTAAAATGTATGGACATTCAAAAGACATGCAAACACACTTCCTCACTTTGACACACACACACACAGACAGGCTTAGCATGTCCAATCCTATTCTAGCTGAGGCGAGATGACATAATCTCAAACACATTTCACCTGTAAAATGCGTGAGGATGATTTCAGACAGCAGTGTGTGTGAGATGCTCTTAGTGTCAGGTCGGTAACTGACCGCCTCCGCATCCACAGAGGATCTAACACGGCCCCGAGCAGAGACAGTGATCACAGGGAAGCTTGTCACAAAGCAGGCCAATGTGATGATGTGGTAGGTGAAAGGTAGGGACCTGATAGAGCGAGGACAAGAAGGTAATGCAGCAGCAGAAAATGATATATGATATTAATTAAGCTTGCAGGGCATAGAGTCATACATGCACAAACACACAAATTAGTCAGCTATGTTATGCTGTGCATGTACTGGTAATACATTAACAGTAGAATTAATGAAGGACTAAGTGCATGTGGAAATTCTTCTTCCGACACTTACTGACCTTACTGTATTAGGTGCTGAATTTGTGATGAAAATGTAAACTGATGTGCGTTGACATCCACTATTGCTACATGAACAGCAGTTGGAAGCATCAGTCAGGAGCCATTAAACTGTTGTAGAAGGAGAAGGTGCAATGAGATGATTAGTGTGGGAGTAACAGTCAAAGATGAGATAATAGCACAAACCTCCCTGTGAGTATTGTATTTAATCAGGTTGATCCAATCAAGGTTAGATCTCCCATAATTAAAAATAAAAATTGAAATACCAAAAATTACATGTACTAAAATGGACCATTTTACATGAATGCATATGGTATTATTGGATTACTAAAGTGCTACACAGTTATTCTAAATCATCACAGTGCGCATGAACAACATTAGCAAAGAGGGATTTTTGAAAATGAGTACCATAAGTACCAAAAGGTACCAGCTGAAATATGCATTTCAAAATAATCAATAATCTGTGCATTTTGCTTGGTAACCAAACAACTAGACCCATCGCAATCACAAACAAAATATATAAATAAATATATAAATATAAATCGTGCAGCCCTAGTAATGTTGCAGTTGGTACAGGTGGAGCAACTTTGAGCCAGTGTGTATGAATCCACAACAAAACATCATTATTTATTAGATGATTATATTTTGCATTAATTATTTGCATCTGTCAAATAACCAAAACTGTCAAATAAATGTAATTAAGTAAAAAGTACAAAATATTGTTACTCTCCACCACTTAAGTGATTATTTCTGCATTAAATAATGAGTAATGAGCAGGTAATCACAATCACAGTAGCAGCATTTCTAGTTTAAATATATCAGCCAAATATGTGACATACACCTAACTTTTTTTTCTCTATATACCTAGAACATTCATTTGAACAGAGCTTTTTCTTTTTTATCGTTATTCTAATTTTATACCTGAAGTCTGCTTTATGCAACAGCCTGGGGAGGCAGTGTTTTTTCCTTTAACCTAGTCATCTCTGTATGCTCTGTAGGCAGTGGAAACTTGGGCTGTTCGTTTAATGTGGTGTGAGTATTCGGCACACGGTGAGATCAAGAGCCAAACGAAGCGCAGGCTGAACGAGAACCCCGCAAAAACGTCTCGCCAACTTTAATGAAATGATTCCCTGCTGAGTACTAAGGACATCTGCACATACACACACACACACACAAATCAAGACATTTATCTTGAGTGAAGCAAAAAGATGTGGATGCATGCACACACACTTACAGCTCTTTAAGAGTCCATTCAAAGTAATGGTATCAAAGCTGTCAGCGTATAAATGATAGGACATGAAATAATACACATCAAGCTGCTTCTTTTTACGGAGGTCACATGTGAAGTATTTCACCAGTTAATATCACACAATCAGATATTTTAGATGATACTTGAGTGTGTTAATTTTTTTTGCAAATGTATGTAAGCTCATTTAGAGTTCTGCAAGAGAGGAGTGAAAAAATCAATAGAGATACAAAAAAAGTGAGTGGTGTAAGGAGGAGAGATAACAAGATAAACAATGGACACAGAATAGTAGTAGACAAGTTCTCCGCCCTTAACTGTCGTGTGTTGTCCCTACCCTCACATACTAGCAATATAAGTCAGTCAAACTGCACTCATCAAAATGGTGGCTCATGTCTCTTTAAATGGCACCAAAAATGGCAGCCAGTGTAACACTTGCCCTAAAACAATCATAAATGCAGCTGAGCAAACAAAGTGATTTGGGTGATTGGCTGGCTGGTTGGTTGGCACTAAATAAACATGGTCAGGGTTTGCCTTAAAAATTACTGCCTACTTCACATGACGTTCGTCACATAACCGGTTACAATAACAGTTCTGAATTCACTCTCCTGTGGGAAAGTCCTGTGCTTGGTTTGACCAATCCGTCTACACCAACCTCTTCCTGACAAGCTGACGAATGACGTTTGAGGCTCTAAATACTATGTGACTCTATAATGTTCACTCCAGCTGCTCTACATTGTCAGCTATCATCTTCTCCCTTACCTTACTGTATGTGCATCATAAGATGAAATATGAACAGAACATCTTCCCTGGGCAGGTTATCACTCATAGAGTCATTCCTAAACAAAACAATGTTAAGTCTCCACTGATAGGATAGAATCTCCATGTGTTGGCATATAATACCATCTCAAAGTCAAGTGATTGTACAGAGTGCACTTCAGTATATTAAAATAAGAGTAAAAAGTAGAGTAAAAACAGTTTGGCAGCCTGTTTGATGACCAAAGCGTATCACAAGTAGGCTAACATTCATAATGTCATGTTATCCCCTCTTAACTTCCAACCTTGTCTAAAACCCAGTTTCCATTACTAAGGAGAAGCTGGATGGATTCCCAGCTTGGGGAGGCTCCCACTGGGAGGCTTCAGCTGTGTCCACACCTCCACCTGGCAACAGTTTTTCCAAAAGCATTGCTTCCTGCTCTCACACACCACCTACAAGGAAGCCAGAGACAATTTGGTAAAAGACAATTTTAATATAATAAAGCTCCACCACTTCTCATTTGAATCATCATCATTTATTAGTGCGATTATCTGACCTGGAATAGTTGGCTCTGTGTCTAAATATGTCATCATTTTAAACGAAATTGAGAGAAATTTAAAATTAAATAGATTTTGATATTAGGAAATACTATTTCAACACTTCATAAATGACGTTTTTACAGTGTACTTCACAGCCTCAGGCCCATTGCCAGGCAACTAATGTGACACAGCCTATGCACCCACACACACACACACACACACACACACACACACACACAAACACATCCACATAAAATTACAGTGTAGACACACATACAGTATTTGTACACTTGTGCAAAGTTGAAAGCAGCACTTATGGCATGATAATTAGCTTGGACTCCTTCTCTGTCACAGAAGCCCCCTCCCTCTCATTAATCACTAACACTGTTTGTCTTTCTAACTCTTGGATGAACCACTATCTGAAAATATGGTCAGAAGTCTCCAACAACTTTTTTTGCTTTCCCAGACTGGCAGATGCTGACCATTTGGAGCAACCAAAAACAGAAAAACAAACATGAAATCCCTCTTGTAATCCCTTTCGTTACAGCTCTTTTTATTTTTTTACTTTTTAAATTATGTTTGCAGTGTCTGTTTTCTATTCATATAAAAATACAAAATTGGCTTTAGTTCAAGTGTGCTGTGTTGCAAGATTTTTGATCCTCATGACTAGTCAGGCGAGAGGTGAAAGTTCAAGGCGACGGCATGAACGGCTTCCTACGCCAGGGGGTTCAAAGCCTCTAACCCATTGCTTCCTTGGTGTCAGAACATGTTAACCCCTTTTTCCTGCTCCCGTATGCTGAAATATAATGCCCCCAACTCAAATGGCCAAATAACTTTCCTCTATAATGGCAGCATACATATGGCTGCACTTTAAGAGGTCTGACAATTGTACCCAGTGACACAAACGGCTCTGGGCACTAAAAATATGTCCATGCTAAAAGCCATCACAACACAGAACACACTGGGCTGTTGAAATATGGATGGTGTGGAGTGTACGCCAAAATAAGAAGGTGCATCTTATTTTAAAACAAACACTGAAAATAAACATGTAGATTCGAACCAGTCTGTGATAGACAGGTTGCCAGTCTATCACTAGCAAGTCCAGGCTGTACCCTGCCTCTTGTCCGATGACAGCTGGGTTAGCGTCCAACACTCCTTCAACCCTTGAGAGGACAAGTGGTTAGGGTGATGGATGGATTGATGTTTAACACTCAATTTGAGCCTGCTTAAATAAAAAAAATGATATCATTATCATTAAAGCTATATGGCTATTTAAAATTTAATTTTAGGTTTGCTGCAACCAGGTCCATAGCTCCTGCAGGGGGGAAGTGTCATCTTCCCTATTCAAAGGTCTATAATATCAATTTTTTAAAATATATATATTGTCCCAGATATAACTGTAATACATGATATTATAGGCACTTTATAATAAAATTTTACTAAATTGATGAGGTGCTTGGCTGGCAGTGGTTAGCACTGTTGCCTCACAGCAAGAAGGTTGGCATGGGTCCTGGGGTCAGCCAGGGTTTTTCTGTGTGGAGTTTGCATGTTCTCCCCGTTTGCATGGGTTCTCTCTGGGCACTCCGGCTTCCTCCCACTGTCCAAAGACATGCAGTCAGGCCAATTGAAGACTCTTAATTGCCTGTAGGTGTGAGTGAGAGCGTGAATGGTTGTCTTTGTCTAAATGTGGCCCTGCGATGGACTGGGAACCTGTCCAGAGTGTACCACAAAGTCAATGACATGTATGCACACAAACATGGTCAATAAAGAATACTCAGTGATGTCCAGATATCATACAATAAGCCTGTTATGTAATTACTGTGACAGCCTTATTCACAAATAGTTGTTCATTATTATTATTTCATATCAGAGTATACTTATTACAGTGAATAAACACTATTATTATTGTATTTTGTCCTGAAATCGTGCACCTTTTTATTCATTTTCCAAATGTGGCCTAGGGTGTGCCCCAGTCTGTCTCTCCCATTAAATATTAAACATTTTCTAAACCTGACCTTGTTCGAGTGAATGCTTTTGTACTCTTAAGCAATGGATGTTGGCTTAAATGTGGGTGTTAAAAAGGCACTTTCATAAAATCAAAGACTACAATCAACACACCAGAAGCTTGGCTATTTGACTTTTAGTCCTTCATAAGCAAATGTTGGATAGAACATTTCTCATAATGTAACTAGAAAGGATCATTTGCCGATGTCAAAAGCATTTTCTGAAGTGGTTACCCACATTGCTAGCTGTCAAGCCACTGCATTTGAATACCTGAAGTGTGTTTATAATTGTTGTGTTTGGATTGTTGTTCTGGCTGATTAGATCTCTGATCAGGTTGAAATTTAGTCAAGCTATGTTCCACTTAACTGAGGTCAAGAAACCTTATCAACCAATGAGAATGATGCAAACTAATCAGAGGGTGAAATACATGTCAGTTAGTCTTCAGAAGAGCACTAATCAAGGAAAAGTAGTGAAAAGTCTCTTGTAGGTGGACCATGGGCGTGTGAGGCCTTTAAATTAATGAACCATCCTATTAGCTCTGACTCGCAATTACAACTAGGTGGCTTAGGGTTTTTTTTAAGACTCCACAGTTTGGAGTTATAGTCATGTCCATTTGGTGATAACCCTGATTTGACTGCCTACAGCCAAAGCCAAGCATATTAGTTTTATTCATGAAAAATAATTTTTACTCTTTGATTAACGCTATGATTTGTTGTTTTCACCTATAATGAATAATACAGTGAGGGAGAAGAGGTTGTTGTTTACAAATAAATAAAGTTTAGCAGATCTAATTATTTGCCCTTGTTATCACAGATCATTTAAAGCTGACTGACCTGCTCATTTTTTTGTCAGTTCCTTTTTTCTCGCAGCTTTTTCTTGTGTCTTTGGCGAAAAGGAATACGATGCAAGGATGCACCTCCAGCTTCCTTCTTAAGTTGTTTTGCAGCTCAGTATTACAGACGTAGAAGCAAACATATAGGGCCAGATCTGAAACAGGTGCAGACATTATTCTTGCATTAACGGAAAGGCATTATGGGTGTGTCCAATGATGCCCCGTGGATTCAGGGCAGGAATCGAAAATCGTTTTAGTTCCTACCATCCCCATTAAAAGTAGCAAGTGTGAGAGAGCCTGAGGTGTGGAGAGAAAGTTCACCTGAATAAATGACAGAAGTTCCAAAATTGACAAAAATATAAATCTTTGCAATTATTAATAAAAATATAGCGCTGTATTATCAAAAATATAATGAATAGGCAGCTGATCTATACTGGTACAACCGCTACTGAAATATATTTCCAGTTTGGTTTTACTGTGCGATCAATTAGTAAAATTAGTTTCTACTTGTCTTCTCTTCAGTAAATGTGAAATGTATCTAAAGTACCAAAGAACAACAAATCAGCCCTTTCGTGAGGATCATACCCTTACGAAAAAGAAGTACAGTATATTCTAGTATACTATTAGTATACTTCTTTTAAACTAAAAATAAGCATAATACTATCAGTATACTTTTTATGAACTTATCAGAGGTAAACTAAAAAGTGGGCCCTAATAGTCCCAAGAAGTATTACAATAGTATGCTAGAAGTACATAGAAGTATACTTACTATACTTAAAACATACTTGAAATGTTCTTAAGTATACTTAATAAAATAAACATTAAGTATACTACTTTTTTGTAAGGGTAACAGATACAATGTGACAGAAGTGAGTAACTCAGTAGGATTTTGAAGGGACCATGAGCTGATTCTGATAGCAAGGGAAAAACAAATACACTGTGCCAGTCTCTGCACTTTCTTGTTTTATTTTATTATGTCATTGTACAGACAGTATTCTGTACCCTAAGCTTTATCCTTCATTGTAGCAGTACTGAATCAGTACTGTAGAGGTATATATCTTCACTATGTAATTTCCATTGCAGTGTGATAAAACAATGTTTAAAAAAATCCAACCCTGGGGAAAATTGCATAAGAACTGCATTGGAATGAACACCGGCATTGCTATTGGAAAATAGAGCCTGTGGTCTCCTCTTTAATGATATAATAGAAAACTTAAAGTCCAAGCTTAGAGAAGATATTAAAGAACTCACCTGCTTACTCCTAACTTTGATTATGTCCTGCTTTCCCTTCTTCCTCTTTAGTATTTTCGTTTTACAAAGACTACTTGAGGACTTTCAGTCACTCCTTTTCTCCTCCTCTCTTTAATTTCATCCCTGGCATCCTCTTCTCCTCCAGTCTACACATTTTTAGCTCTCTTCTCTCTCCCTCACTATCTGTCACCAGTCATCCCTGGTAGCCCTCTGTCATCCATTGGCCAAGCTGGGAGTGATGCCAGCCTGGCTGAGTCTGGCATTTTGCATGGCCTGCCAGGCTGTGCTTGAATGGAGAGGCAGAAAAGGACCTTGGCTAAATTGGCACATGCATCAAAGGCTGTGCGTAATGGCTCCCTTATGCCAAACACTATATTCCTCTAATATAACTAATTCATCTGAACAAAAGGGGTGGTCTGGGGGACAGAACGAAAGAAAGGGAGAAATCGTGGAAGGAGAACTGAAAAAAGCAAAAAGAGCAGGCTCAGCATTGGACATATGGTAGTGTTAGTAGATACTGATTGATACTGATTATATTTATTTGCTGTTATGTCCCCCAAATTAGCCATCACAGCATCCCCTTCTTTCAAAAGCCATCATGGGTGGACTGATCAGCAAACTAAATGTCTAATGGTCGTTATGCTTCTACAATAGGGCAAATCAACTTTTCATGTGTACTATTTTAATTTGACAGAATGGCCACGTCTATATTTCTGCGGAAACATAATCTAGAGTCTGTATTTAACAAGCATCTCCTAACCGTCCAAAACCTCTGAGAGTGGCATTTTTGCTCCCACTTTTAGGACTAAGAAAAACTCTTGAACCTTTGATTTCAACCCTGCAATTAGCGATTGCAGCAGCACATAATCTTATCTGTTTTCTGATAAATGATATGTCCGGCTGTTCTCAGAGAGAGACTAGAGGGCAACACCGTTCATGTGTTTAATGAAGCTATTCCACCAATGTCCTGCCTTTTGGGTTAATGTTTCTTTCTTCCTTCAGACAGATCAAGAAAAAACAGTCATAATCAAAGATGTGGAGATATCCTGACTTTGTCCCTGGTATGACTCCTACATGGGCCTGAGCCAGATACTCCCAACCTTTCCTTTACCTGTGCTACAAACATCCGACCGAGCTGAACCCACATGGAACCTCTAAATTTAAGTACTGAATCTGCACACCAGTGCTGCTTGAGGTAAAGGTAAGGGTTTCTCACACATAATAAGTATTCAAGAAAGCAGACCAACACACAACAGGCACTAAGCTAGCTATATAGTTTAGTGTATGCTCTGGAAAGATTCCAGTTTTAAGTTGCTGCCAGTTGTTCTCATAAACATGTTGTTGCTGACATCAGCAACTGATGATAACGAAGAGAGACCTACAGTAAGTACAGCGTTACCTGAAGTACAGTCATCGTCTATGTCTCTCAAACCCATCAAAGACTGGCTTTTGTTGAAAGTATGAAAGTCAAGCCAAGATAACCCTGATGACATCATGAGGGGTTATTTTCTCAGACTGCTGAAACCTCTCAACAGCCACAGAAGACCTTCCGCTACTGTTTTCACAGGCTGAGTAGTTCTCCACATAACCAGAATGAAGCAGTGCCTGACACAGCCCAGTATTAGCCAATCCTTATCATAGTGATGGAACATCAGAACATTTAGTCATTTATTTTGTGGCAATAAAAAGTAATTTTGGAAAACCTTGGCCAAACCAATCTTTCATTGTTTAGACATGTACACATTCAATTGTGGATTCAACCAGTAAAGATAAACCTGGTGAAACTTCCACTCTAACCTCTGTAAACAGCGTAGGACAAAGTTTTCTTGGGAAAGTTGTTCAACTTTTCTATTTCAAGCTCTTAATTATGCATTTAACTGATTGTTTACCTTTTTAAATATAGGATATAATTTTTTTCCCTTTTTGAGTGGGCTCTTACAAGTCACAGTGCAGGGTCTGTGGGCACTCTTTTCTTGATCACATTTATTTTGCAGTTTATCCTTTTTGTTAACATTTTGCTTTTTGTGTAAGGTTGTTATTGTGGTTGTTATAGAACAGTCTGTGGACAGAGATGATTCCATCGTTTAGAGAGTCAGAAAAGGAGAGAATAGAGTGCAGTATGTCACGTCTGGTAATGTGTCAGCCCAGCCAACGCCTCCCCACTTACCCCAGACCACATACCAGTCTGGCTAACAGTCTGTGCCAAGGAGCCCATGCTACTGCATTAAGACTTATCCCTCCAAACTCTGCATGTGTGTCTGTGTGTGCATGAGTGACATTTAGACTACTCCATTGCCATTTATGTTGGCATCACAGTGTATACCACAGAGGCACAGTCCTTGAGCCAAGTGTTGCTGATGACTCTCTTTATCCATTGCAGTATGTATGGCTGGTAAAATCACACATACACACAGACACAAACACACACAGTGCAGCGATTAAGAATAGCCAACTGGCACAGATGGCTGTAAAAATATATTTGGAGCCATAAGCCTTGAGGACAGTGTAATAAAAACTACCCAAGTAAGAAACTCTGAATAGTAAAAAAAATGGTGCTGTAAAGAAATTAATATCGAGTATGTTATTATAAGACTTGAATTTCTTCAGTTTTTGAATTCTGCAGTAAAAATACTACAAAGCTTTGGGAATTAAAGAATCTTGTTGATTTGTGAAAGCTTCAATTATCCCTTGGTCTTTCTTTCAGTCATCAGCAATTAATGCTTACTGAAGAATGGTTTATTCTCTTGATCTGATGTTACGTTGAACTGCAGAGAGCAAATTGAAATGTATGTATTAGCATGTTGCATAAAAACTTTCCAAATATTCAAATA
>OMLM01009450.1:0-20005 GCA_900302695.1 Helostoma temminkii
TCTTCCAAGCAAAGGGTTATCTAAAACTTGTGTCACTGTGCGTCTGCTGATGTTTCTTGATGCTTCAGATTTTGTTGTGGTAATGTAATAACCAGATATTCATCTGAGGGTTGCAGAAAATAAATCATTACTGATATTTTGCCATCGATACCCTCTTTGCCAAGCCAGGTCACCTGCAAAGAAAGGTGCAAATGTGCAAGTGTTTGCAGAGCCATTCAGCAAGTATATGAAATTTACTGCATGTAAAACACATTCAGCCAGTTTGATTTACACTATCAATTCAGTGTAAATGCAGAATTTCAGCCTCTTTCATACTCATGTGTCTACCATAGTCGTGATTAACATCTTGTGTGTATTGTGGAAAATGAGCAATAAGGCCAAACAGTTGCAGCAATTCTGTCAGTCTTAGCAAGTTCTTCATAGTCAATTAGAAAGTTGACCAAAATTCTCAAAAGAAACCAAATTCTCGTTCATATTTTGTTCACGTCTTAAATCAATGTTTCTGGGCATCGTAAAATTTAGGCATTCAAAGTGTTACTTTAATTCTCAAAAGTCAAAGTACTTGCTAAGATGAACATATTTTTGTAGTGCAAAAAACCGTAATCCATTGCCCTGTAATGATATGAGTAAATAAAGGCCAAGAGATTAACCATGTATTCATTTGCTTTTTTTTTTTTTTACATTGAAATCTTGACATTTTCAGTGTCTTTGACTTTTTCTTCACCATGTTGCTTCCGCTTGGTATAAAAACTTCTCAGGTCACAGCAGTGTTCAGCTGACTAAAGCAGCACCGTCTGTTTTACTTCAGAGTCTTATGAGAACATAGGCATCAGTTTCATCCCTGCAAATCCAGTTCAGACCAAGATCCAGCTCGTCTTTGGCCTAGTTTACCACTAAGGTGGGAAAAAAAAGACGGCTAGGCTATGCCAGCTCTATCAAAAACCACACCAAAACCACCTGATATATATACTTCACAGCTTGTCTTTAAATTCTTTGGCTGTTGTGACTGCACAAAATATCTCAAAAGGTCTCATAGAGGGGTCGCCAGATTTAAGCTCTGTCCTTACTCTGCCTTCAGCAACACACAGCTGACTAGCTTTTACTTACATTAGTCGATTATGTGACTAGCACACAGTACTACGTCTACCGATCAAGGATGTTAATACTACACATAAACCTTTTAGCTACTAAGTGTCTAATAAATACCTATTCCTATTCAATTTTAGGCCTTTCAATTTTAAACCTCTTTGGAAAAGTTCTTCAGTTCTGACTGACCTTGGGTTAGTTAGGAAGAGAAACTAAATGTCTTCAGGAACCTGAAGGAAGTTAATTTGCCACTGGTTACCACTTTTGGCATAACGGGATAACTGACATCACCCAAGCAGATTTTCATTATTCTTCCCCATACTGAAACTACTCAGTAACAGGGTCCAGGATATCTAAGCCAATCTTCTCATCAGACTCTGATAAAGACAAAGAAATGGAAAAGAAACATCAAAATTTCTAGGCCAACATTAGTATTTGTATTTACATAGTATTTGCAAGTAAATTTTAGTGTATTCTGCAAGAAGACACAGGCTGGTGGAGTGTACTGCATCAGAACAGGGTCAGATATTTGATGAGGTTTTGACAAAATTCAGCACCAGCAGCTTCTATGATTATTTAAGCTGCAGTGCTCAGCTGGACTAACACAAACCATGAATACTGTATGGTCTGGTATGGTAAATACATACTGCAAATACTGTTTGACCTGGATCAGATGGCAGTCAGACCTCTGCAGCCTCATTTTGATGTGTCTTTGTATTTTCTGAATGACACAAACAGGTTGATGGCTTAAAATTTCATGTCTTAAAATTTCACCAAAACAGCTGAAGCAGAAGGTGCTGCTAATTTTACGAGTAACTAAAGATATATATGCTATCAATCTATATTATTATAGATATATAGCTAATTTACATCTATCTATCTATCTATATTTATATAGATAGATAGATAGATAGATAGATAGATAGATAGTAATGATCGTAGTGCAGTAGGAAAAAAAAAACTGAGTACATCCTTGTGTTTTCATTAGCACATCAGCACTCCGTATTCACCTCAAGTCAGGTTTGCGAGGCGGCCTTTCGCTGCAGAGGGATGTGAAACAAAATAATTGAATGAATAAACTTACTCATTTGTAAGTGCATCAGTTACTTTAACATTAAAGGCCCTGTAACTAATTTCTTATGGTCTTTTGAAAACCAAAACAAACTTAAGACTATAGCCACACCTTTGCTACTTGCTCCTCTAGCTACCATTAGCTGTTAGCTGAGAAGTAACCATGCCTTTGTACAGAAGCAGTGCAGCGACATATGAACTCAAACCTTGAACATATCTCGACTAGCACAAAGTCACGGTAACTGTGTGGTCCCCAGTCTGTCCTGCCCTCATCTCTTGCTGAAATCAAGCTGACTTGTATCTCATGTGAGAACGTGACCTTACTCATGTTAAAACGTGTGACAGCACTAGTTTGCACAAAGTCTGGACTTGTTCTCATCTGGTAAAGACAGCAGCTAAGCTAATTCAATGAAGTGTAGGTTGCACTGCACTACATCTCGCATGTGGCTGCAGCAGGCTTATCCATAACTTAGCTTGTTTGTTTAAAAAAAACTTTGCATGGGCCTCCTCTTTTTATAAGTTTCCCTAGGTGCTGGGAGGGAAACAACAAATGGCCCAGTCTTGCTGAATGACAACAGAAGGCCTGTATGTGGCCCAGAAACATGAAAATAACCAGATCAGAGACAACATGTTTTCCCATTTTCACTTAAGCCCTTTTTACACAGTCAAGCTGCCTTACTGGTAAGAAGGTGACCCCGTCTTCACAACTCTTCTGCCTGTTTTCACTGCACTATAAAACACCACAACCAAAAAACTGCAATGTGATATGCTTTTAATGTTTAGTGTTGCACAGTTAAGACATGATTTGAACTCAAACACAGTTCATGCCCATTGATTGTATTTTCTTAGAAATTGTGTAAAATATTAGTTATAGGGCCTTTAACTGAAAAGGAATACCAAAAACACACTTTTTGAAGTCCAAGCATGCAACAATAAAGTGCAGTTCAAATACTTACTCAGCTCTACAACTAATGACATACCCGTTCTGTGGCATGACTCCCATGAGCATGCAGTGCCAAGTTTTGCAAAACTAGTATAGGACTCTGTATTGAGCATACATCAGGCTTTGAAGGTTAACATTTCATGGATCATAAATATACAGTGGCAAGAAAAAGTAAATTAACTATTTCCAGTTTCCTGTTCTGCATAAATAGGTCACATAAGTCACACATAATATTTCCAAGATGATGAAACACAATCAGTCTAATCTTTCATGTCGTCATTGAACCCACACACTAAACACACACAGTGATGGGGGGAAAGTAAGTGAAACAGTATGGTTGAACTAACCTCATGTAAGAGCCTCCTATAGCTGTAGATTAGATCTGCATCGAGGAAGAATTTTGGACCATTCTTTTTTTTCAAAAACGCTGAAGCTCAGTCAATCAAACTCAAATCCATTTCTTTTGTTTTTCACACAGGGAACACACAGCACCACATATGGCTTGAAAAAAGAACCAACCAACATGAGTTGTCCAGTTTGTCAGTGCCTCTTGTAGGAAAATGTCAGCATTGCTGTCCACCAGCTGAAGTTGAATGATGAAGTAAGAGCCTAAACAGTGCATCTACTACAGAATGGCTTTGGAAACACAAAACCTAGCTTTTGGAGTGGGTCTGTCAGAGTCCAAACCTCAACCCAACAGAGATGCTGTTAAATGACCTCACAAGAGAGCCAATCACAGCACATGTCCTACGCCCCAAGATGAAGCAGTGCTATAAGACTAGAACGAATGAATGAATGTACTCCTGGACAGGTCCAATGCACACCTACAATTTGACATTATTGCAACTAAAGTTGTTCAAGCATTTGTTTCAACCACACTGTTACACTTCTTGCATCATTGCGACTTGAAGATCAGATCACATTTCATTAATAATTTATGCAGAAAATTGAGAAATTGCAAGTAGGAAAAGAAAAAGAAAACTGTAGTTCACAATTTGGAATAGCCTCTTTTTCACTGAAATAAGGATTGTAGTTTTTCAAGTACAGTGTGTTGACGTGTTGAAGGACAGACAGACCATCAGATGGAGTAACACCTTAGACCTTCAACTGGCTGCAGCTACAAACAGAGCAAAACCACAAATTCCAAATTTCTTGATGATATATGCCTACAACAACTCACCAGGAAACTTTTACAGATTTGTCCACTAGAAGAGGGTGTTCTCTTTAAAATGCTGCGCTCCTTCTCACCTAACTCACTGTAAGTGTAACCTTGGCCTGCAGTGACAACCAGGCGAGAAGGAAAATGATTAAAGGCAGGAGGAAAATATATGCAGTTCTTATGCTGTAAATCTGAGCCAAGGACGGCTCGCTGGCCTCCAGAACCTCCATCAGACCAACGCTGTTTTAGCATCACACTCGGACCTGAACGAACATGTCGGACAACGAAGATTTACAGAATGATTTTCTATTAGTCTGTGCTATAGTGGCCCCATGAAACCCTGCTAAAAAGTGTGGAGAGTTCTCCTGATGTTGCACTTGAAGGTAAAATGTGCTCAGTGATGTCAGATATTCACTTCTTCCACTATATTCTCTGCTCTAGCAGATTATGAACTGTCCAGTATTGGCAGGAGTCGTCATTTACTTCAAATGCAGAACCACACATTTTTAAAACCTTGTTTAATACTTTAATCTCAAATTTGCCATCTCATTTCACAAATGTAACATATTGTACTAAGGCCACTCAGCTACTCCAATAGTGTAATCCCTGCTTTTTTTAAATTTGAATGTTAGAGAACAACATTAACATGACCTTTAATGTGATTGACAGGGGTCAAAATAATAGTAATGCTGTAAGTGGCCATGTTAACCCCTGTCTGCCACAACATTAAAATCACTTCACCATATGTGTAAATACTTGGCAATAAAGTGACTGAAGCAGAAAAGAGCTGTGAATGAATGAGCCGATCTAGTTCACAGCTGTGGGATTAAGTGACAGATGTCCTGTTTTCTTCAGGCTGATGTGTACCACATTTAGAACAGTTTATTGGAGCAAAACTGTCTCCTTATTAAAAAAATCAGCCAGCGTCATCCACCACTGACACCAGAAACAGGAAGTCATGTCCCTCCATCATGCCAGATAGTGTAAGTTGTGACGTGTTCAACCAACACGAATGTAAAACTTGTAAAAAACAACGCTGTCAGTAAACGCACCACTGACTCCTGTGGCTCAGTAAGAGAGATACACAGTGACTGAAGAGAGGGAGAGGCAAGATGAAGGAATACATCAGTTGCTTCCTGTTTCTATGTTCAAAAGCTCTATTAACATATAATTACTCTTATAATGCACAGTAACATAATCAGTTTGTCACAACTAAATGGGAATTTAGTTAGAAATTTAGTCATAAATCACGAGTCTCCAAGTAAGAACTGGAGCGCTGGAAGAAGTATGACTCAAAGTTCTGACACTTTTGCAGCCCCTTCCATTGTACATCAATCCAGCCACCTCGTCACAACTTGACATGATTTTGGAGTACCTGTTCCTTCAGTATCTCTTTTTATCACAGCCAGATACAGTAATTTTGATCATTTAGACATTCAGTACCGTCATTTCCTCATCCTCAGTCATGATTCATGAGAGCTGGGGTTGGGAGAGGGACAGTTGCATAATGTCTGCAGGGAACCAGGGGACCAGTTCCCAGCAATATATGAAAACTGGTCATTGTTCGTCATAATTTATCACTTGTACATCTACTCCACAGCCAGAATTCTGTTAAAATCACAGCATAAAATGTGCTACTAGTTGGGTGGACATTCTATACACCGGAAGGAGCACGAAAACAGAATGGAGAGGTGAGAATTTCTGCTCTTGCTCTCACAGTTCAGGCTTAGCAGGACTTGGCATCCAGGACCCTGGAGTCTGTGAAGTGTGGTCTCTATGAGAGATCAACATAGATTTCTGCAGAGAAACACTTAGTGGTTCATGCTTGTCTGAAAACATCCCATGTAGCATGATTCTCACTTTGTTTGTTTTGGGCCCACATTTTGCTGCCTCTGCCAAATCACCTCACCTGATGGAATATTTTTTGATTGAAATTGATGTTGGAACCTGGAAGCACACATTCAGCCACATTCATGATGGAGATACCTCCTCCATGTCTGTGTCACAGTTCATCCTGAAGGTGTTAGATGGGGCTGAGATCAGGGCTGTGCAGCACTAAAACAAGAAAGGGCCAATCACAAGACCCAAACAGTACTACAGTATGTGGACTAGACTGTGCACATACTTTTGGCCATTTAATGCATAATGAATGACAGTGAGCACTTCACTGAGAGACAGAGACGCTATTCTTGCTGTCATTAAACAGTCAGAAAATGTAACCACAGCTGCACAGTTACCAGGCCTCACACAGCACAGAGGCCTTCATGTCCTCTCCTCCTCGCCTCCTCCAGAGCCACTTTTAAAGAGATTTTATGGCACAGATTTGCTCATTTCATTGTTCAGTGCTGTAAACACAAACTGACAGATAACCAGTTGTATATGAAAGTCACTGATTGTTCTGATAATATTGTTTAAATGGGATTCATTTAATTGAACATAAGCACATTAGATTAAACATGTTTCAACCATACCAATACTTTAACTGTATCTTCCTACCATGTCAATAATGCGTCTACATCTCACACAACTAAACTGAAAATCCAAACCAACAAGCAGCATCAGCTGCTGCAGGTCTGCAGCCTGGCCTGGACTCACCGAAACCCGGCATGGAACATATACATCCTGGGTCCTCCGTTAGGTCCGTATCTGGGGGTGCTGAGCAGGAAGTCTTTCTTGATGGACACGTAGCTGATGAGCGACAGGATAAGCAGCGCCACGCTGAACATGACAAGCCCCAGCGCACTGGCAATCCGCACCATCCTGCCTCTCTGTGGGAAGCAGAGCCCCCGGGCCAGAGGATCGCTGGCCTGCCGGGAGGAGACAGCGAGCACCCAGGCGCACCGCATCAGCGGCAGAGATGCGCGGATGTAGCGTTGATCTTAACAGCGGGCTTCATCGACGGAAAGGGGGGCGGCGCATCAGCGGTGACGCATGGGCGGCAAACGGGAGCGCAGACAGGCAAAAGGCCGCGAATTTAACGACGCCTTTAACAGAGGAGCTGAAGGCTGCGGGATCCATATAGCAAGCAGAAGCGAAGAGCGGGAGATGATTTAATAACGCGAATGTGAGAAAAGGAGGTTGAGACTGCGGAAAAAAGACGCAGGAGCGTGACGCAATGGTAGTCCGTGTATCCGGGGAAGGAGGAGGGAGGAGGGGGTGCACAGACGTTCTGCTGGTACGCGGGATCAGATTACATAATCTCAAGGCAGTAAAAGATGAGGCAGCGACCTGGGGCGTCCTGCGGGGAGAAGATGGAGGCAGCCAGCGGATGCGATTCCCTGTTCTTCATCTGCATCTCTGGCGTCTCTCTCTCTCTCTCTCTCTCTCTCCTCTCTCTCTCTCTCTCTCTTTCCACCTCCTCCTCTCCTCTCTCTCTCCTCTAGTCTAATTAATTAAGCCGGAGTGTCGCTTTAAGGAAAGGCAGCTCTTGTATCGCAGTAATCAGATCAACAGCAGCAGCATCCTAGGCGGAGCTCTGCGTCCTGGTGGAGGCAGAGAAAGGCAGAGGGACAGGATACACCTCCGCTCAGACTGTGGCTCAACTTCTAAGGAAACAATAGAACTGTCAGAGCAGAAACATGTCATTCTCACCCTCTTTCTACTTGTTCCAATAAAACTTCTCTACAGTTGTGTTATTAGTGTCTTATCAGACTTGATACATAATGATTTTGAGCTGCACCTGCATCTTTTCTAACAGTCTGTCAAACTGTTGTTGAGATCTTTTAATCAAAACCAAACAGATCACAGTTGTTATGTGGTCTGATCATTTAATAAGTGGCCTCAGATCTTAGTTGACGGTAAATGATGCCATGATGATCCACACGTCACTCCAGCATTATAGGATGATAATGGAATCAACAGGGCACCACTTCCTGCTGCAGGATCATATCTGTCAGGTTACTGGCTGGATGTCTGCGGTCACATGTTTAGTCTTTTCACACTGTTGTTTCGTGTGTTTTGACCTAAATGAAAACAGACAAGAGGTCTGTGAAGACGTCAGGTAGACAGAAAGACAGGGGGTCATGGCTGCTGGCATTTCAACAGTGACCGTTTTACACACACATACGCACACACACTGCCAACGACAGATACAGGTCTCAAGGTAAAGGCTGTCAAACACACATACTGTACAGATTGGGACCCTAAAGCCTCAAATCAATTGTCTCTTAATAGATAATAACATCTATAATAGATATAATAATAATAACAATAATAGAATACTGTGAACGTCATAACCAGTATCCCTGTTCACCATTTAGGCCAAATGCCTGCTAAGCAACAGGGCAACAGTTATTTCCAAAGTCATGTTGTAATCACATGAGAGGTACAGAGATTTTTTACAACACACATTTAGAAAATGAATCAACAATGAGTCATGACTCATTCAGTCACTGAGTGAAGCCAGTGAGAAGCTACTGAAGCAGGGACTTGGAAACAACAGATCTAAACTGTTAATGTTAATCACAGCTGTGTGTGACAGCTCACATCATGTCCATAACATAACAGCAAGGTTTCAGCACTGACAGTTTTTATCCAAATGGTAAATGGTCTGCACTTATATAGCGCTTTTCTACCTTACTGGTACTCAAAGCGCTTTTACACTGCTTCTCATTCACCCATTCGCTCACACACATTCACACACCGATGGCAGAGCTGCCATGCAGCTGACCTGACTCATCGGGGGCAACTTGGGGTTCAGTGTCTTACCCAAGGACACTTCGACGTATGACTGGAGGAGCCGGGAATTGAACCACCAGTCTTATGACTGGTAGACAAAGCAACTTACAAGTGGGGTACAAAGCAAGCAAAAATTTAAGTCCGGGAGAAAAACTTTAAAGCAAGGCACTACACAAACACACTCAGTAGAAGTGTGTTTGTGTCATAAGGTGTAAGTGCAAGAAAGTTTTGTTTGTTTGTTTTTTGATGGAAGTGTATTTTATTTGCGCAGAAAGTTACAAAAGAGTTCTGTCTTCAGGAGTTTCTTGAATATTCGAAGTGAGGTTGCTGACCGTGTTCGGTAGCTCATTCCACACCACTGAGGGACCACAGTTAATTTTTATACAACAGACTTCCATGATGACTGCATTTCCTCAGAATTTTAACTCATTTCACATGGAATATTTGAGGCATATGGAGGTTAAGTCATAAACACACCATCACTTTTTAGCTTTTTAACAGCAACATAAAACAATGAACATTTATTGGAGAGTGAGTTCAAACGTATTCAGCATCTGACCGCACAGGATGTGAGTATTTGTGACTTCCTGCACAGGTGCAGCTTTAATGTTGCTGGAAATGTTAGGAACTCTCTGTCTTGATTGCAACGTCTTGTCTCGGTTCATCTTGAACCAGCCTCATCTTATCCCTAGATTACCAAGCTGTTTCCTGGCCTGGTTTGGTTGGAGACAGTGCATTCAGGGACCATATACAACATAGGTTAGTTGTGTTTGTGAAGCACTAAGAACCACTTGGTGAATACCAATTACAGACTTCCGTGCCTCATCCCGGCCCATCACCAATATTAAGTTTACTAGGTGGTGATGTCTGAGAAGTTCCAGTTAACTAGTAGATGCGTAACTTGCACGTCACTAGAACTCACACCCTCTGACCTCACACTGAAACATGAACATATGTTTGATTTGTCCATATTGTAGGCTTTATTGAGAGACAGAGTACAGAAATGTAACATGGAAAAATGTAGTAAGTACCATTAATTAGTTGTACTTTACTTATCATGTGACTACACTTTATTCCACTGCACCTATAAACCTGTGTCTGCCTTTTTCTACCAGTGGGACTCAGTTCTTCTATCTGCATTTACACTGGAGGAACTAGTTAGTTTAGTTCAGGGTCGTAGTTCTACCCTCCAGAAAACATCCTGGTCGGAGGGTAATACCTTGTGGAGGTTTAGGACTGTAGGTGCAGGGCCAGCGGCGCTGAATGTTGCTGACTGGTTCAATTCCATGCAGCATTTTGTACACCAGGCATTTTAACAATCACGTTACACACATAAAAAGCGACTGTGCATGCTGTGTACTCTGCTTAATCTTCTCAAGTGCTTGACCCTGCTGTGGAAATGTGAATCACGATTCCCTTGAAGACTTTTCTCCCAGGGAAGGTACCAGGACTTTAGTTCTGGGGAAAGACAAGTAGTTGATGTGGAAGCAGGTTTTTAGAAATTAAGTTTACATAAACTAAACTCAAACGCAGTTTGGAAGGAATAATAATTGCTGGCCAGATTATCTTTAGAGGCAACTTTTGGTTTAACTTGTGAAGTAATGCATATATCATGTTACAACATATTAACAGAAGGACAGGCAGGTGTGCGTGGATGGCAGCTGTTGCACCAGATATTGACGTTTGTCACAGTTCTGCATATATGTGGCATATATATTGTTTCCAACTAATATATAAAGGAAGGCAGAAATCCATTTTGAGGGACATGTAGGACAAAAGATAAGAAGAAGCAGACTGGAGAAAAGGGACACAGAGTTTGGAAACGGTTACATTAAGTAAACAGGTGAGGGTGGGACATGTGAGTGTAACTGATAGACGAGAAGTAAAATGATACTGAGAGGCGAGAGAAGAGTGAGGGAGGAGATGAGGAGAGATCCAGGATGAAGATATTTGCGTATCAGCTTCAGATTGATGTCCACATTGGTGCTCTTCACCTCACTGCACTTCGCTTTACCTCACTTCACCTCACTGCAATTCACTGTGTTTCACTCTGAAGGCTGATTTATACCCTCAGACAGATATTTATGTTTCTATTTACACTGCAGTTATGTACCGTATGCATACTGTACACAGACACATCCCACACGTGAACACTGCATAACATGACTGACATGACAAAAGTTTGACAAACCTTACATCAGAAAATCTGCATTTATAACTACGTCAACAACTTTCTGAATTAGAAACACACAGCAGCAGGACAATATGAAGGATTTTTGTTTCTGTTGTTGCAGTTGCTAAAAAAACTCAAACTCTTCCTTTAAGTTGTTTATTTTATTTTTTTAGTTTATTTATTTTTAGTTTATTTATTTTTTTAATTATTTTTTCTCACCATGTTGTATATATGCCTACTTGTGTGTTTTTGTACCAAAGCATTAGATTGCCTGGTTTTCTGTATCAGCTCTTGACTTGACTCTTGACTGATTTTCAGTCTGTGTGAAAAACTGCTCCTCTCATTTACTTAAATGTGTGAAGTGTGTTACACAGTGGGAGCTGATACCATAGGGAGGCTCAAAACAACACAGCACCGTACAGAAAAATCTTTTTTGTCAGGAAACTGTGTTTGCCAAACAAATATCTGTAAGCTTGCACTCCTGGTGGATTAGACTTTTACCT
The DNA here is from genome assembly GCA_900302695.1 of Helostoma temminkii. NCBI lineage: Eukaryota > Metazoa > Chordata > Actinopteri > Anabantiformes > Helostomatidae > Helostoma > Helostoma temminkii. The sequence goes on from OMLM01009450.1 coordinate 11,613, forward strand.
TGGACATCAGGGCGACCTGCTGCCTTGTTTTACTGCAGGGCAAACGTCTGTGAATGGAGCCTAAGAGGAGCAGCTGCACATTCAAAATAAGGGCACCTTACACCTGTAAAGTAGTTTGGGGGCAGAGGAGAGCAGAGTTTAAAATAGGACACTGCTCAAAATAAAGGGAACAATTAAACAACACATTGTAGATCACGATGAATGAAATCTTCCAATTGAAAATCAAAGGAATAATCAATGGAAATCAAACTCATTATCCCATGGAGGTCTGGATTCAGAATCATAGACAAAATAAAAGTGGAAAAGTCAGATCACAGGCTGATCCAACACCTGTGGATCCCAGTTTATATAGGGATGATTGATTTTTTTCATACTGTATGCTGTCAGCAATATTTATCCAGTGAAACCAGATGAAACTGTGCAGCACCTGGGTCAGTGATGGTGATCCCTGCTCAGGAGCATTTGGCTATCTATGCTGGTGACAGCAAGAAGAAGAAGAAATGAAACTAGGAAAGACGACAAGATCAAGAAGAAACCGACGGAGGAGGAATAGTAACTGTGTTCCCTCTCAGCTGCAGCAGTGAAGTCATGAAACAGTTTGAACTGATTTTCATGTGAACTCTGTGAAATGAAACCAGCTCATATCTCATAAAAGAATAAAATAATAATCAATAGTCATTAGAGTAGAGAAGAGGGTGGATGATCAGAGGCTGTAGCTCCGCCAAAAGAGCGTGAAATTACTGCACCCTGTGTGTACACACACTCATCTACACACACAGAAACAAACACTCATAACCAGATCTGATAACACCCCCTATGTGTGTGTGTGTGTGTGTGTGCGCGTGTGTGTGTGTGTGTGTATTTTTTTTACATTGTTTTGTACACATGAAACACCAGTGTATGTATTGGCCACGTCACTGGTGGTAAATGCAGTGGAAAGCACTGTTCTTTCATCTCACCTGTCCATTCTGTACCTCTGGTCATTGGAGCATCCAGTCGTCCTTTCTATGTTTTACAGCAGCACCACTTTCCAACTGTGCAACTGGCTCATACTGTACATTTTTATTCAATATTTTTGAATTTTGTGTGGTTATTTGTCTACATGCAAAATGCATTTGTGGTGCGTCAGTGTGATGCAAACAAGAAACTGTGATTTTGTATTCTGTCCTGCCTCCTGCATGCTCTGCAGGTGCCAGCCCATACCTAAATCAGTCAGAGTATTTCTGGTAGGTGAGAGGACATCTGACACAGATATTTCCTGGTGAGTGAAAGTGGAACCCCAGGCAGTGTCCAGATGTGTTTCAGACATTTTCTGGAATTCCAACGAGGAAAAAAAGCTATGTAGAGATTATTCACCATGTCAGAATATACATACATTAAACTGCGGCCCATCTACAGGATAAGACCACCAAGCTAATAGTGCACACCCCACCTCCATGGACAAAGGTATGGTGAGCATATTCCACTTTAGTGATGCCATTTCTCAAACAAACAGCACAATGAACCAGGATCAAGTGCCTGTTTATCCGGTTTACAATCAAGTCTTACACTGTAGAAAACAAATGTTTTTCAATGCAGCATTAAAGATGTAATACCTATTAATGGATACTGTCTCCAGTGTGAGCATCCTGATTGTTCAGTAAAAGTGCACTGCAAAAAGCAGCTACAATGATCATAAATCCATCAAAATAAAACATAGAGATAAATGAAACAGATGTAGTGTAATAACACTTATGGATATTACTCAGGTTACTCATCTGGCCCTTTTTTCAGCTTTACACTAACAGTTTATTTCCACTTGTAGATGTCAGGTGAGGCTCAGCAGGTAAAGACCTGACAGTACAGTAGATATAAATGAAGCCTCATCTTCAGTCCAAGGTCTGCTTCATAATTCATCATCCCAATCTCAAGGTTAAGAGATCGAACCTGCTCCTTTCTGTAGAAGAGGTGTGTGTGTGTGTGTGTGTGTGTGTGTGTGTGTGTGTGTGTGTGTGTGTGTGTGTGTGTGTGTGTGTGTGTGTGTGTGTTTAGCACTACTTACTTGTTGGAAGAGGTCCAGCTAGAATGAGGCTGGACTTTGGGATCTATTGTCTGTATGGCTTTGCCCCAAATGCCTCAAATTCCTGTAGGATCCTACAGTTTCAAGGAAGAGCAACATATAAACATATGGTACTGGTGAACTTTGGGAGGACAGGTGAATTAAAACTTTAATCAGAAATACAAACAATAATTCTGAAAGTGTGATATCTACACTTTTTCTTCAGTGACAAATTGGTCTCCACATATTGATGAATGTGATTATTACTCATTAGTATTGTATTAATACATATATTATTAGTATCATGTTTAGATGTTATGTTTGAGGTGAACATTTTCAAAGGAAACTGGATTGTCAGTGTCCACAAGGTGGCAATCCTGCACTAAATATCATGTCAGAAGGACCAAAAAAATAAATAAAAACGACCAATGTTTTGTCAAATGTGAAACAAAACATGCAGAAAAATCATCCAGTCATAATGTTAAACTAATAATGTGATTTATCTGTCCTTACTGCTAAATCTGATAACTTACTCACTACAAATGGCAGGATTTTCTAGTTGTGGCAGTAAGGTACTTATGATCTGCTTCTGTTTACCAGCATCTATGATAGAAATCTTGTTAGTTCTTCTGATAACAGAAGGGAGACTTAAAACCATGCAACATGAGATAATTTATTTTACTTTGTGCAGGTGAGATAAAAATCAGAAGCTTATTAAATAAATCTGAACAAGAAGGCAGTAATGACTTTCAAGAATCAGAATCATCAAAGGCAGATCAGAGATGTAAGTGTGGCACAGTTTGTGTTGCTCAAACATTATTATTGAAGCTGCAGCCCATCATGTTGGAGAGGTTGATCCTCTGTGCTCTGTTCTTTGAATATTTGAGTCACATTGATGCTGTTTGTCAGACTAATCCTGCTGTGATTTTCTGTTAAAGGCTGGATTGCTGGAGGTGTAGTCACTTCCTGCTAGAGTGTTGCACTCATGTGTCTCAAGTGTTCTCATACAGGAGATGCCCTGGGACTGCTGTGATGTGTGTGGTGTCCCGTATGGTGGATAACTGTGGGATTTACAGGTGCTAATTGAAAAAATACCCTATGCTTCTGTCCCAGTAAGTAACAATTGCTACCAAGCAAGGGAGCAACTCAATGCTAATTACATACAAGCCTTTTCTTATTTTAAGTGAATCTTAGGGACATTTATAGTCCGGTTTCACCCACGATTTAGTGGTTTTAAAAGTAAGAATTATTGGATGCATTTGTATTATAAGATATTTATAATTCAACTGATCACACAACGTGTTTTAACATTTTGTGTTGCACTAACTTCCCCTCACTTCTGCAAAATTAACATTTGCAGTCTCTGATCTGTGACATTTGTCACATTAACCAACTTTCAGGGCAACATAGTGGGAAGTTGCCAACAAAGTGAGCTGGTGTGTGAACATCAAAAACGTTACTGTGATCACACCCTTGTGAAAAAAAGAAAAAAGTGCATATGTTTTGATCACAGTAACGTTTCAGTGTTCGCACCCTTACAAAGAAAAAAAAAATTTCTGACCACATTGCACGTAAGTGTGACCTAGTAAAACTGTTACAAAGGGAAAATTGCACTCATATGTATGAAAAGCATGTTATATGGTACTTAAGAAAACACTACAGAGGACAAGCTATTCCCAGACTGGAGTCTGTGACCAAACCTAAAAATAAGCTTTACTTCAGCTTTCAAGCTGCTCAGTTAACATATTTATAGTAAAATTAGATCAGACGTTGACGTGTAATGTATAAGGTGAGTACTCCAGTAATAAAGAACGCAACTAATAATCACTCTATGGAAGTTAATGGAGACCAAGATAATAAAAAAAACGACCTCCTTCAACTTCCCCCGACAACCTCCTTCCAAAAAAAAAGAAAAACGAAACCTAGTAATGTTGTTCTGTCGCTGGATGTGAAACTAACACATTGTCATGACAGTTTCAGGGTTTGCAGTTTGTTTCCATGTGCCCCCAGATTGTCAAAAATAATTTAATTCAGGCTTAACCACAAATAAATTTTACCAACTTTAACTTTAAACACTAATTAATTATAGTGCACGTAGTCCCATATATCATAGATGTGTGATTTTCCAGTGCTTGTAGATCCTTTTGTTTGACCTTGTGTCTATCATTAAAGTTAATTCCTAACTCCAGTAAAGATGCATTGTTTTGGAAAACATACATTAAACATTTAACATTACTGAAGAGTTGAGATATGTTGCTTTTTGCATTGTGTTCTGTTGGATTGTGAGAATTGATATCGTGAGACAGAAACATCGTCACTTTTTAACAAATCAAACACCTTGCTTGACATGAGTCATGTTTTTCTGGTATGATTTTACTAATAAGGCCAACACAATTCACAGTGTAGTGGTTAGTACTGACACCTCACATCAAGAAGGTACTCCTGGTTCCTGCCACATTTCAAAGACATGCATATTTGTCTCTGTGTCAGCACTGTTATAGACTGGTGAGTTGTCCAGAGTGTACGCAGTCTCTTGTCCAATCACAGCTGGCTCCAGCACTCTCTTGACCCTTAAGAGGAAAACCTGTTTGGATAATGGATGAGTGGTTTTACTACTATGACTAATGGAATTAGTGGTTTTATAGGTAAAGATGAATATAGAATAAAAAATTTAACTGTCGTGTATATATTGACCCATTGTTTTTTTGCAAAATTAGCAGGATGTAATTTGTCATAGACTCGCACATCATGAATGAAAGGCTAAAAACAGAATACTTACCAGCATCTAACATCACAATATGATGCGGTCTTGCTCTCCTGGTGGATTATTCCCTCATCATATTGGTTCTTACAACAAAAACTCCAAAGCCACTTTAAAATAAACAGACATTTCCCCAGACAGGATTTAAAGTGTGGGAGTAGCAGTGAGTTTGCCAAAGGAACAGTAGGTAATTGCAGCTGTAATTATTACGTGGGTAGGAGTGAAAAATAACCGCATGCTCTCTAGATGGATTACATATGGCTTACTAGTAATAATAAAAATAACCCACCTCCCCTAAAGAACAAAAAATACAGCGTTAATTGGATTTAACTGTTTACGAGCAATTTCTATAGGCAGCACTTGGAAAAGAAGAGAATAAAGCTGATGGTAGTTAAAATAAAATACGATACAATACAAATTTATCAATTACGAATTCCGTTTAGCTGCTGTAGTTTCAGCGTGGTGGTACTGGGCTCACTGTCAAAGTGCACAGAGGTACTAGGAAATGATAGCAGGAACACCCACGTTTCCCTATTCAGACAAAAAAGAAAGCCTGCCATGATAAAAGCCTGTTCAAATCCTCAGATTTTTGAAGCCATACATTCAGATGTTTCCTGTCGCAGACTTTCCATAATTACTGTGGAATTACAACCTGTGTGACAGACAGTGGCACATTATGCAATAGTTGCTCTGGCCTCGAGTATAGAAGCTCATCCTTTGTTGTCAAGTGTCTGCATGGGTCAGTGGTTTTGTGTTCTGTGTTTCAATGAGTTGCTCTGTTCTTTCATGGCAGCTCGAGGCTTGTGAATTTACACTGAAGCAGGACCTAAACTGTGCCTCACCAACACTCTGCAGTACATTTAACTATGTGGATTTACAGTCTGCGCAGCTCTATTTGTCCTGAGATGTCCTTCATTCGAATTGTTGACTTGAGTGATGCTCTGTGACATTTCCTATAGATTGTTATTGTTTTACGATCTTTAGGTTAGAGTTTATTTTTTTGTCAGTTTTGCTTCGTTGGATGATGAGCAGTGGAAAATCACTAGAGAGAAGAAGAGAGACAAACGTGAAATAGCCTTGCAGCTGGACTCACACGCTCAGCCTTCTAGGTCTTTTGTATGTGGTGATGAATGACAAGGACACATCAGCGATTCCTTTGGTCTTTTTATGTCTCACTTCCTGTTTAAGTGTATAAATGTGCAGAGTTACATAGCTGCCCACCAAGTGTATTTAATCCATAACAGAACTGAGACATAATTCTGATTCATAATAAAGAATCTATTTTAAAACATTATTACAGAACACATTTTACTGACACCTACAAATGCAAATGCATTTTATTATATCATGGGTTATTGTCCTCATGTTGTCTTACAATCTTTTGGATTAATGTACAGCATAACTAATATGACAGTATGTCTTTCCATGTTTCCAAATCAATGTCAAACTCACATTTAGCTAAAAACTGTCAGGTCCTGTGCTGCTGGAGGAGATTACAGATTACAGATTGCACGTGTTGTGTCCTCGTCCATCATGTTTCCAGGTCTGGGTGTCCTCAGTGACGGAGATCAGGCCAGAGGATCTGAAGGCGCAGGACCAAGACACGCCCCCAGAGGAGCTCCACTTTATGGTGACCCCACCTAGCAATGGACACCTCGCCCTCAAATCTGCCCCCATGAAGGCAGTGCTCAACTTCACCCAGGCACACATTGACCAAGGACAGCTGTTGTTTGTGCATAAAGGTACCGATTGCATCCTGTCACATACTGAATACATTACACTGCACAAAACTGAAAGGATATGCTTAATTTGGTAGTTAAATATGAGTTGAGTTGATTTTTATTCCTCATTTATACAGAAGTGACAGAAATAAAAAACATAATTAAAACAGGTGGAATATGAGCAGTTAAGGAGTGACGAATAAAAAAAACAACGTAGAACTACTAAAATAATATGAGTAGTGTAAATAACAACAACAGGCTTAAAAAGTGGAAAACACAAATGTGGCTACAATAATATATATTTATATACATTTCTTTCTTTATAAAGATGTAGGTATTTATGAACTAAACTAAATATATCCACTGCAGTGAAGCCAAGTGTAATTAATCTGCTTTTTCATTCAGAGTGTTGTGTTGTTGTTCTTTTTGCATCCACTAGAAGCTGCTGTTGACAATTTACTATGTTTAATTTGCCCTCTGCTCATATCAATCTACTATATAATCGGTCAGCAGCAGACACAACTTGTAACTAAACTGTATCTAACACTGTTGTTGTTAAGACTGAACTTAAAGTCAGATTGATGCTGATAATACTTTATGGACTGGAAACTGATTTCAAATTGCGGATAAGATCAGTAGTTGATGGTGTCAGTCTCTGATCCATCTGGATTTGTCTGTACGTGTAGCAGAAAAAGGATGTAACAGTAGTAGTTCAAAGGACTCACCACTGAACCGTTTCTCTTCCTTTTACAAACACACTCAGACACAGTACAGGTAATTGATTTTGATTGAATATTCTTTTATTTGCGTAGAACCACACACAGCTGCTTTTTTAAATTGCATTTATGAAATATTTTAAATTTGCATTTTGCAGAAACCAGTTGAAGCCTATTTGTAAATTAGCTACATCCAAGACCAAAGTGAAAACATGTACTCATAAAACTAAGATGAAGCTGTTCCTTATTCAGTGCCCCAGATTCAACGTTGCCTTGACAGATTTTTTTTTTATGTCTTTTTTTTGCCATATATCATTTCCAGGTGCCACATCTGGAGGATTCAACTTTCAAGTCAATGATGGTGTGAACTTCAGCCCCAGGCAGATCTTCAGCATTACTGCCAGAGCCTTAGTTCTCAGTTTAGAGAAAAACCGTCCACTCAAAGTGTTTCCAGGTAAATCCTCACTGAAGAGCTTCATCATCAAAGGTCGACTTCACCAGTTTTTTACTTGCTTTCCATGGTTGTAGTTTGGGAATAAATGTATATGGAATATATCCCTCAGCATTTCTTCTGCTAAAATATCTCTACTTCTGGTGGAGAAGCTAGAACCATAGAAAGCAAGTTGAAAATCTGTGAAGTCTATAAAGATTAAGGTGTTATTCTATATTTTCATTTTGCCAGCAATTCTAATGGAAAAAAATAATCCAAGCATCTTCTATACCCAGATACTCTCAGCTACAAGCAGCTTTAAAAATTTCAAATTAAAAAAAGGTTAAGCCATTTCCTAAACTTCTAAGCCCAGTTGTCTTTGACCAACTGTACTCAAGCAATTAAGCTGAGTTCAAACTAGAACATCTATCTGTGCTTAGCATCATCTTTTTAACTGTGTTTTTTCCTCTTTTCATAAAATAAGATCACAAGGAATTTTGAAGAACAATTTCTTTTGTATAGGCTTTTCGGTCATGCTGAAACTGCACAGATGCTTCCTATAAAGAACTGAAACAACATATTTCTGTTCTGTCCACACTCTCTTTTCAGTTGTACTGTCCTATTATTAATGTTGATTTCCTCTTTTTTGTTCTGTCTTATAGTTTAGATTTATATATATATATATATGTATATATATATATATAGATGTATAGATTTTATCTGTCTT
>OMLM01009450.1:20025-33917 GCA_900302695.1 Helostoma temminkii
TCTTGTCATCTCATTTGCTGTGTTACATTTAATACTCAAGAGCTAAAAATAGGCTCGGTGGGTGTTGTCCGTGTGTACAAATACATTGTAAGTTTTTCTGGGATTTCCAGTGGTCTGCTTTGTGAGTTAGGAGGAGAGGATACTGTGAGGGCAGCAAACTGCCAACTGGCACGCTCAGCTGAGCTTCCCTGCCACAGGGTGAGTGGGTACTTAAAAAGCTGTGCCACTGTCTGAAGCAAGGCTGTTTGTGTTAGGCGGGGTAGAAAAGGGGGGGCGAGGTGGGAGCTTAAACTGACAATGAAGGGTTTTGATTGGGTGAGGGGTGAGATGAAACACACTAAGAATGTAGAGGGGAAATTAATGTTTGTTACAGAGTACTCTCTGTAAAACTGTGCAAAGACTCCTCACTAAATGGTTGCATACGCCTCATTGAGAAAACAAGACTTGCTTGAGTGATTGTGGTATGAGGGGATTTACTTACAGTTCTGTCGTGCTTGACTTGCAAACACAAGACATTAGGAAACAGTGGGAGAAAAAAGATGTACAAGTAAATATTAATAGTTTGTACATTGTGTTGTCTAACCACACTAGTAAGTTAATATACTGTAGTTATTTCAAATGGTCACATTTGTAGGATCAAAGGTTGAAGATGGACTGAGAAGCCAGACATCACGGACAGGACACGTTTTACAGAAATAACAGCAGACATTCTCCTACAGGTTAACTGCATGACAGATTTTCATTGTATGAAGACGAAAAAGCCTCCTTCTCCCTCTCTCTCTCTCTCTTTCTTTCTCTCTCTCTCTCTCTCTCTCTCCCTCTCTCCCTTCCTTTAAAAGGGAAACTTCCCATGAGAAACAGACAAGGATAGTGGGAGTTCTCACGAAAAGTGATGAATGACTTTCACTGTGCTTCAACCCTTTTATCTATCTATCACTGCCTTTCATCATTTGTCAGTAGTCTTTTTTAATATTCCCACAATCTTCAGAGTGGCAGCAGGTTTATGGCAATAATTGATCTTAACACTGTGTCTAGACAGAGGGCACAGCGTGAGCAGCATGTTAGCAGAGCAGCAGCTCCATCTGTGCCACAGGCGTGTAGGCACATTATTGAGTTGTAGGTCACCCTCACTTTGGCACTGCTCAAAGCTCATTGATCACTGTAGTTAAAAATATGTTTTAGTTCATGTCTGTGTTTGAGTTTCATAAAATGTGAGGCATTACACAACCTATGTGGACAGCTGGATTGATTAAAATAGGAACCTCTGTTCTGTCTGATGTGTGTGAGACAGAAGAATGTCTTATCATTGTGTGCAGGAGATGTTCCTTGTCCCTTATGAAAGATTTCAGTTTTTCTTTTAATTCTAGAGTTTTACTTCTTTGGTTTTTATATAACACTCCGCACTGCTGCTTGGCAGTGCTGTAAAACGCCTGTGTTGTCTGCAGAGCAGCTTAATTTGACACATCAAAAGGACTCTCATCAGTCTATTACAGTTCGGATTTTGCATAACTTGGAGTTGAAAAAATGTGAAATGTTTCCAGGGGGGAAACTTGCTGCATGTGATGCACACAAGAGTATTAAGAGTGATGTTTTGGTCACAGCTAAACCTGAAAATCTTATAACAAATGTTCTCTCCCTCAGGCTCCTCCACGCCAATCACAAATGAAGATTTACAGGCAGTGACCAATGATATCAGCAACACCTCCAACCGCATCATTACATTTAACGTGATTCGCCATCCTAAGCTGGGACGTCTGGTGACAAGGCAGCCTGATAATTCTACAGTAGACATCTCCTCTTTCACACAAAATATGGTGAGTGATAAGCTGGAGATCAACACCTTGCTAATTTTAGATATTTTAAAATAGGATACAGGGAATGTGACTTTGAGATTTGCCAGATTTCCACATGAATAATAGATATGCTGCATCCTCATTCAGGAAATTGACTTTGTGCTTCTTCAGCTGAAGCTGAAAAGCTTCTATGTAATTAAAATTACGATATGACACAGTTGCAGCTGTGATGCTATGTGTATGGTGAACTATTCAGGCCTCTGAACTGTTTAGATTATCAGTTGAAATTAGGAATGGCTGAGCTGCTGAGCTATTTCAGATTGTGGCTTACGTGACAAGCTGTGATGTTTCTGTTCCACAGGTGAACAGAAAAGAAGTTGTGTATATTCAAACCCCCATCGAGTCAGTGGGCTGGGAAGCTATGGACTCTATGACCTTCACTGTGGCATCGCCTCCTACTTCTCTGGACAGCCAGACCTTCAAAATAGACATCTCCTATGAGAATACTGGACCTGAGCACAACACAGTCCTGATTGCAAACACTGGTATAAACAAGATTCTGTAGCTATGCTAACAATCCCGTGAGACTATACCACCTAGTTTCACTGAGTTATAAATGTCAGCGTGCTAAAATCATCACATGGCAATTTTACATGTTGGTTCAAAGTGGGGATAATGTTTACTATGCTAACAATCCTAGTTTTAAAGTGTAAGCATACTAACATTTACTAGCACAGTACAGCAGAAATATCGAGACTTGTCATACAAATGTGAACAAATTTCATTAGAGCACTAAATTCTCAACTCTTAACCATCAGACTGACATTGTTATGCCTGGAGCCACGCCTTCACACCATGAAATCTCTGACACTATTCTTGTTTAATGTTTCCCTTAAATGTTGTTAACTTCATTTTTTTCTTGGTGGTAGGTGCTGAAGTAACAGAAGGGGAGAGTGTTGTCATTGACAAGTCCAAGCTTGATGCCACTAATCTGATGTCCAAATTGCCAACGACTCAACGGAGTTCCTATGAGGTCTGGTTCCAGGTCACGTCACTGCCTCAGCATGGGGTGGTCGTGGTGGGTGAGAGAAATCTCACCAAGGAGAAACCAAACTTCTCCCAGTACATTGTCAGCAAATATGGTATAACCTACAAACATGACAACTCAGAGACAACTCGTGATTATTTTGAATTCAGCGCATGGTTAAATCCTAAGGGCAAAACAGCGCAACGCCCTCAAGATGACAGTGATGTTGTTGAGGAACATTTTAACATAACGGTTATACCCGTGAACGATCAGCCACCTTTGCTAAAAACCAAAGCTCCGAGTCTGAGGGTGGTACAAGGGGATACAGTAGCACTCAGACCTGAGAATCTCAAAGTTGAAGACTTAGACAATACTCCTGATGATATAAAATTCTCTGTGATTAGCAAGCCAAACAATGGTTACCTAGCTCTTGACGGAAGTTTAAATGAGTCAATAGTGGCTTTCACCCAAGCACAGGTCAATAACGGAAGTGTCTATTTCATCCATGATGGAAGTTCTGCCTCAGGGGTGTTTTACTTCAGTGTAACTGATGGGCATCATAAACCAATATATAAACTTTTTAACCTAGAAGTGACCGAAATTACTATTTCTCTGGTGAACATCACTGATTTGACACTTGAGCAAGGGAAGACTTCAGTATTACTGACTCAGGATAACCTTGCTGCTAAGACTAATGGGAAAAACATCACCATTTACTACGAGATTACAAGGCCTCCAAACTTTGGAAAACTTCTGAAGGATAACCAAGAGGTTACACAGTTCACACAAGAGGATCTACAAACTGGAAGGTTGTCCTATCATATGATTTCCCTTTCCTCTCCAGAAGACAGCTTTGAGTTCGCTGCCTTCACCTCAGAGGCCACTCTCACTGGCCAAGTGCTTAATATAACTGTGATCCCTTTGATCCAGGTTGGCAAAGGTTTCAGGATTCCCAGTGGGGTTGCCGTCAAACTCAACGCTAGTTTTCTCAATGCCTCTGAACTGGCAAATAGCAGTAACAGTGACCCTGCATTTGAAATTATTTCCCATCCTAAGTATGGGAAGGTGGTTTGGATAAAACCATCCAGGAAATCTGTACCAGCTGACTCCTTTACTTTTCAAGAGCTGACGCAAGAGAAGGTAGCCTTGGAGTTGAATGCCAACATGAGTGGAGTCCAAGAGCTAAATGACTCACTGGTGTTTGTGTTGAAAGCTGATAGCACACAGCCAGCTAAAGGGGAGTTCCACTTTACAGTTGTGCCGTATGATGCAGCACTTTTTCCAACCACAAAGAGTCCTGTCCCAACAACATCATCTGTTCCTCGGATACCAATCCAGACTTTCAAAAACGCAACCGCATCCCCTGTCCTGTCTACAGCTTTTCAGTCCACGCAGCAACCAAGCAAAAACCAGCAAAAATTCAAGGTACGCAACCGCTGGGGAAATTCCAACAGAACCAGCATTTTCAGTACGACGCTTGCCAAACCTACACATGGGACAGAAGAATTCCCTTTTATGAACACACCAGTTCGTGTAGAGTCGTATCCTCAAAAGACATCAAATCCACTCTTGGTTATCTTACCACTGCTGGCCCTGCTGCTGCTTGTAATCATCTTTGTGGTCTTGGTAGTCTTTCTTCGACACCACAGACAAAGGAAGCAGAGCACTGCTGCATCAAAGGAACCACCTTCCGCTGGTCTTCCAGGCAGTCAGTCCTACCAGGGCCAGACCCAGAGGAGCACAACAGTTCCTACAGTGACTGTCACTCCAATAAACTCCAGCTCCAACTGCCCAGGTAGCCCTGTTTTGGATCGGTTATTGGTGTCAAATCAAGCCTCAGCTTATAACGCTGAAGATTCAAACATTCTTGTAAGTTCTTGGAGTAATGGTTCCCTTGGTGCATCTTCCCAGATTATTAGAACCGCCACTCCCACTCTGCAGAAGAATCAGTACTGGGTATGATCTTCTACAAACCACAAATGGGCTTAAAGCTGCATTAATCAGTATTTCATACATCCATTCTGTATTGTGCTTATCCTGTTAAGTGTTGTGGGGGACACTTCAAACACTCCCAGCTGTTACTGGTTAATATGCACGGTACAACCTGGACAGATTGCTGGTCTGTCACAGGGTTGCCTCAGAGACAGACTAATGCATTTGCTCACACATTTTACTGTCACTTGTTAACCTTACCTGAATGTCTTTGGGTTGTAGGAGGAAAACAGAAATACCTAAAGGAAACCCACATGGGCATACGGAATTGTTGCTGTTTCAAAAATTCACAATGCAACAAAATTCAGTAGAAATACAAATTAATGGCTTATACATGCACTAAACAAAGCACATGAGCAGAGTGGAGCAATAAGAATTTGCTCTCCTCACTCATGGACCTATTTGCCCATTTCACTCTCTGCTCCAAAACGTACCAGGCCGTTCCGCTCAATACTGCTCAGCGATCAACTCAAATTGCAAGTTGATACTTCCTCCCTTTAAAAAAAAAAAAAAAAAAACACTCCGTCTTCCGTCAACGCTTCCGCTTCGCTAGACTAACATGCTCGTGCACTAAATAGACAATTAATGCAGCATTTCTCCAGACATATGTGTAAGTAGCCAGCATATGTTGAAGATTTCGTTACTGTATATGGCAAGTCTCAAATACACTGATATTGAACATATCTGTGAAATGCTTTCAGACAACATTAACTTGTTTTAAACAAAATTTTAAATTCAGCTTTTTTATAGTTGTGCTATGGTACTCACAGCATTTAGTTGAGGTTAGAAGAAAAAGCATGGTCCGGCTTTAAAAACAGTCATTCCACTTACAATGTGATTATAAACTTGTTAATACCACAATCTTTCCCTAACCTTAACCACAACTCTATGTTTTAATGACACCCTGCTTGAAAATTAGCACTACCAGTTGTTCATCCTGACAATCTTCAACAAATACAATGGACAATGGTAATGCATGGAAACACAGATCCATTTACGTTCTTACGACAGTTCTTTCTAAAGGCAGTTGAAACGTGTGGCAGCTCTGGATGGAAATCTACTTATAATGACAAACTCTGAAATATCACCCAACTCTGCAGCTGAACAGAGTTTGGATTTAGATATGGTGGAGGCTAAAATTGAGCTAAAAGCTGAGTGTGTATTGGACTTTATTCACAATGTGTTCACAAGCACCTGACATTATATTGATGCTCAGTGTATGCTGGATGTGTAATTAGGCAATTGTTTGCTATCAACTTTAGTGTCAACAACTTTGTTAGGCCATAAGACTACATAGGCTTTGTGTCCATTAACTTGCTTTTAAGTTGTTCTGCCACCTGTTGGTCAGATTTGATGCATGCAGCTTTAAAGCTGGATAAAAAAGATGACCATGGTCCTCGACCAAACAAGCAGCATTTAGCTTTGTTTGAGTCACACAGTCACATTGGAACAACCAACCACTGCTGTGTCTTTTATAGGACAGACTTTGTTCACTCGAACTTTTACAAAGTGTCATCATTGTGGTAAATTATAACCTACGTTTTGTGCCTAATGTGTGGTTAATCACTCACATTGTTATCTGGTCCTCTTGCATGTTGAAATCTCTCCCATTACGGGTCATGATCATCACAGCGGGAGCTGATCCTAATAGCAGCTTGAAACTGTGAATTACTAAGACTGACACTGGCACGAAGATGTATTGTCCAAGCATTTCAATTGATTGTGCAGATTTTATATTGTTGTTATGTGGTATATATTATAGTATAGCAATTTTTTTGTAAACTCAGGTATTTTGTTAACAGTCATTCATGTTACCTTTAATTAGGGTTGCATGTATGGTCAATAATTGAGATATTTAACATTACAAGTGTAATTTTTACACAATTTAAAATTTTCTCACAAATGCTTTCCAGCATGGCTTTATTTTGAAGTGGAACGCTTACAATGTTGTGTGCCACTATCAAACAACACTGGGTGAAATGTTAGCACTGTTTTTCTTATTGCACAGACTTTTTCTATTCTCAACAAGCATGCGAGAAATCGATGCCATGATGTTAGAGAATAAACACTGTTTCTTTCTTCACATCAGTGACTAAATTCAAACAGAAATCTCTCTGTAATCTCCTAAGGGATTCTCTACAGTTGAATAGATAGTGGGTCCATCTACAGTAGCTTTATGAAGCAGCTAACCCTAAAACAGTCTCATTAGTCGGGGGTGGGAATGACATTTGGTAAACATTACTTCCTAAAGCTTGACAGGGGCACAGGTAACTTTGTAGTCTAGTGTAAGGCTGGCACATCATAAAACATGACTGTTTTGGGTGACGCTGAAGGCTAAACTCATATTAAGGTAACAGGAAATAGATATCTGTGTCCCCTATAATTTGGACACAGCGTTGGGATCTAATGCTAGCCAGTGACTTTCTGATGTGAAGCATTAAAGTCTTTTAAGCAGCAATTCTTTACAACATAGAGTCCATCTGTACAAAACAGATCTTACTTGTATTAATCACAACAAACAGTTTCTTTGACTGAAATGAGTGCCGGTATTTATAATAATTATTTAACTCTGCTTATCTACTGTAGACCTTGGTTGTTTGACACTGTAATGATTTGTCTGTTGTAAATGAGAAGTTCTGTTCTGGCATGGTATGGGAGATGATAAATTGCTGTCACAGAAAACCACTGTAAATCTATATGTTACTGGAATAATTTTGTACTGAAGAGATGTGTTTATTCATTGTATCCCAGTCTCATTTGAATGAGGTAAACTACTACATAACAGAAATGTCATATTTATTTATACCAAATTTTTAATAAATCACAAAGAATTACTTTCTGCTATCATACAGTATAAAAATCATACTGTATATCTGTGTGTCCAGTTTTTTCAGCATCCAAATCCCCCTTATTTCTTCCACTTTTTTCTCTATCACTATAATTTAAACTATATCTGGAACCTGTTTCCCTTATTTTAACACTGTTCTATTCATTGCGAGAAAAAAATACATTGAAACAGAGGGTCAATTAAAGAGTAATTGTTATAATCACTTCTCCTAGTTTCCTGCAATTACTTTATCTCACATGCAAAAACAGTAACATCTGCAGGACATTGTCACATGATCTACACCAAGGTATTTCAGAGTGTTTTGCATCTCAATAGAAGCTGTGTTGTTGCTAAATCAAATGTCCTCTGAAATCTCAGTGGAGAAGGTAAACATGTAATGTGGTTTGGACAAGCACAAGGATCCTCTTTGTACAGCTGAAGCTTTGTGGTTGTGCGTCAGTCCATATGACTAATGGTATCATGAGAAAAAAGCAATTGCTTGTTTTCCTGACCCTATAACACATACAAAAAGGGAGTCTGTGCATATTTACACAAGTTTAAACTCACACAATCAGCGCTGGTGTGCTGAATGGTTTTGTCAACAGTTAATGAGCTAATAGTGGCATCACATGTGAGCTGCAAACTTAGCACAAAGATGTTAAGCCACAAGCAACAACTGCACTGGGACACTGGAAATGATTCATTCAGAGTCAGAATCATTTTAAATGATGAAACCATATTTGACACATTTAGTTATTAATGCTTTAATGCAATGAACAAACATACACCCAGATACAAATATATAAATACAGTTAAAAGCATATAAGAATAATATGAACATCATGTGTAGCTGCAACATACCAATACATTTTCTGAACTCTTTAGTTACCATCCATATATCTGAAATTTGTGTTTGAACCAACACTATCAAATAAGTGACTGTTTTCTTTATAAATAACAATCTTTTTGACTCAGAGGAAAATTAAACTAACTAATCAGTAGTAGTTAAAAAAAAGGACTTATCAAAGAGATTTTGAAAGATATGATCTGTCACAGACCACAGGCTCATGTTAAGATGTACAACTAGACCACTACTGTATACAGTTGGGTACAAAGGTGATATGTTTGCAGATACAGTGAGGCCTTTCAGTAGCTTTTGGAAATGTTGACCGATCCTTCTAAAACTGTTCCAAAACTCCAGAAGTACATCTGTTATTTTTAACAGCATGTGGGGAACACTAGTATCCATGTATAGGGGTGTAAAGTGTCTCATCTTAGGCAGTTCAGCTGCTTCTCTTATGTATTCAATACATCCACATCTAAAACTACAGAATATTAAACTGCTGGTGGTGTAGAATAAGACCTATAATTAAAATGGGAAATGTAGCACAGCTGAGGTAAGACAATGGTGTCGTGCTAGTCTAGTTTCAGAGCACAAATGTACAGTTTTTCAGTGATAGTGAACCCTGTTCTATTTTTCTGTTGTACACAGACTCAATCAAGCATTTAGCATCTTGCCACACAGTCTTAATTTCTTTGGACATATGTAAATCAGAATTTGCCACAAACATGAAAATAAGTATGTGTCAAGGTGTCACTTGACCAAAAATTAGTATTGCTTTTCAGTTGATACACAGGAGCAGGAACTTCATTATTTAGACTGACACATACACTGTCATGTACAAATGGCCATGCTTAGCTAAGTAGGTAGGTGGTTACTTTATTAATCCCAAAGGGAAATTCTGGTGTTTTAGTAGACATTGCACAAATACCACACACACAAACAAGCATAAGGCAATGAGGTAGGCGAGAAACAATTCAGCTAATACACTACAAGCTAAATAATAATACAGTTAGACATCATTCAGACACACCCTATTTTGTTGAGTCAATAACAACATGACAATAGATGAATTATAATACATTGTACATTTGTCCAAGGTGGACAATTTGAAAAGCAGCACACTAAGGGTGTTAGAATGTGCTCTAGACTTCTATACAGGGCCCCTTTACATTGAAACTGGTTGGTAAGCTGGTTTGGAAGAAGAAAATCAAGTGTGTCCAGTGTGTGTTTGGAAATTTTTAAATGAGCTTTTTATTGTCCTTTTTGTCAACTTTGACAAACTTGACTGAGATGATGGATATGAATGACGTTTAATCTCTTAGCATCTTATTTGAGAAATGCACAGGAGAAACGAAAACTTCTTATGTTGTAGTAAGGATTTGTGTGATGACGATAATATAATTATGACAATGACTTGTCAAAGGATAATGATATATTTTGTTACTTACTCTATTAATTATTATGTTGTTACTCATTCTTTCATTCATTCTATGCACAGCATGTGTAAGACTCGATTCCTCCTTCACATACTAAAGCGCACACACACAGTGTCATGTCTATCTATGCCATAGATCGAATGTCCTTTGCTGTGTTTTTCCAATTTGAATCCAAACTTTATTCTCAAACTGTCAAAGCAACATTGTTTTTTTTAAATACTTTTCCCAAGTACTTTAATCATGAAGAATATTGAATAATGTTTACAACCTCTACCCCCTAAAAACACACAGTCTTGGTGAGGCCACCCACAAATTGCTTGTTTGTGTTCAGGGATGCTGATGATCTAAAAGATCAGAGAGAGTGAACTGAGAAGAGACTACATCGAACCAGCCCATGAGCCATTTGTTTTTTGAAATCCTTTGTCTAACTGCATGGTTTGTTTTGATGCCAGATTGTGTATATCTGATCTGGCATCTGTTTTTGTGGTGGAACACAAGCTTTAAAAAAAACAGTGGATACTGAGACTAAAACCACACTAGATGAGATACTAATTCAATACTCTCAACTCATAATAACATTATACACACAGCTGCACTCCTATCTCAACTGCTGACCCTGAGCTGCTGCTTAAATACTCTCATCAATCATCGTCTGCCCTACTCTGAGAGGAACCATCTCCTTACAGGTCTACACTACTTCTCTTATAAAAACAGAAAAGTCATAATAACCTTCTAATTTGACCAATAAAAAACACAATGATTACAAAATCTAGTCTTCCCAAATACCATAAAATTTTATAATACTTTACAATACTTCACCTCAAACAAGTCAAGATAATTAAATATACCCAACCCAAATCCCCCCTTGACTTGGTCTTACCCCATTACATCACTAATGACGTCAGAGAAGGTATAAAATGAGGAAGTAATTGGGTGCCTCCCCCTTTTGTGTCCTGAAAGCATTGTAAGTACTGTTAATGACTGTTTGAATGTTTAATTTCCTAAACCTCTAACTTAAGTTAACATTAAACTTGTGACACTGATAGTTAAATCAATAAACATCAACTTAAGCAATTCTTGTCTGTGCATTATTTTTTAACCAACATAATATTGTAACCTAACATAATGCTTAACACAAACCAACCTGGGATAGTATGTTTGCAATGTTACAAATTAAAGCTGGAATTTGGTTGGAGAATATACAAGTGTGATTTAGAAAATTATATAAAGGATATACCTAGGGACAAATAAAATGTTCTCATCCACTTTGTCACTTCAGATAATTTTGTTACATTTTGTCCAGGGTTTACGTGATTATCAGAAAATGATGTCAGGAGGTCAGAACATTTTGAACTGCTGCCGCTAAGTCAAAATGTCTGGGTCATCCTCTGGGCGACATGAATGCTTGCATCAAATTTCATAACAATCTATTCGTAGTCAGTTACATAGTAACTTAGTGGTCATCTGTTTTGATGCATATGATCTCATGACCACACAGAACACATGAATGAGTGATTTGTACTTCCAAAAAAACTAAAGCCAAATTAGTCTCAAATAGAGGAAACTAGTGCAGAGAAAATGCTGACAACGTGAGACGTATCCACAAAATGTGGATGTCTGGCAGGAAACATCACTCGGAGCAGACAGGGTTCAAATAATCATCTGCATCAGTATGCATTGTTACACAGTCAAAGAGCTCACTACACAGTCTTCAGTCCACCCTTTAAGTGACATCGCTGTAATTTAAAAGTGAACTAATGCAGGTCATAATGCATCTAATATACAGTATTATCCCATTTTACGTATGTGAGACAAAACAGAAAAGACAGTGGGAGATAATTAGTCAAGATGAAGACCTGCCCTCAGATAGTGGATCTCTGTGATGATCATAATTTAAAGGCTGGTAATTATGGGGCAGAGTGTAAAAGAACAATAGTGCCTGCAAGACAAGGCTGAGAGAGACAAAGCAGTCTGCTCATTTGTTTTAATAAGGTTCCACTCAGACACCCTGATGGCTAACTGAATCACTTCCACTTGCATTTGTATTTTACAAAAAGGGATGAGATTCAGTTCTAAAAAAGATTTATTTTTTATTGTGTGAACCATTGCAGCACTAATGTATCTGTGGACTGGAAAAACTACAGATAAATCCCCCTCAAAGTATCATTTAGATTATTCATAAGAGCTAATCAAGGCACGTAAAATACTGCAAAGGGTTTCGGAATCTGACAGGCTGGTGTTAAAAGCAACAGTGGTTGCCTCTAGAAGGAAAGCACTGTTGAGCAAATGATGAGCTAAAACAAAAAGCCAGCCTGCAATCTAGCTAATTATCCTTTTACCCAAGTGGCATCAGGCACTGATTTAACTGACGCTATCCTGGGACCTGGAGTGTTTCATCATCTGCTGAGAAAAGGATTAGTGACTTCAGTAGTTCATTTCTGGTTTTTGGCAGTGAACAGAACTTTTTCTCTCCTCTGTATGTAGCTGATCTGAAATGATACCTAAAAGTAACACATGAAGCACATATTAAAAGTCATGTAATGTCATGAAAACCTTGTTAACTATGTTTGATCATCCACTTTTTGGCAGGATAGATTCATACGCATCTGTAATGAGACTGATTTTAGTTACATAATACATGGCAAAAATGTATAAAACACACTGTGCATATATACACTTTTTTTTTTAAGTCATCACAGTACATTTTGGAATGTGAAATACCATTGTGATACATACTGATTATTTGTTACTGATTGTAATATCTTACCTCAAGCCTCTAATGCGAAATGATCTTTGATTTGATTTGATCCATTCGGTATTTCTGTATAATATAATGTCACTATATCAATTCCATCTGCATCTGACAAGCTGTACTGACACACAGACAGAAGCACATGTGGTCAATGAAAACATCATTTTTAAGACACCCATCTTTATCACTTGTCTGCTTGTACCCTCTGTTACATGTTGCGTGATCTTTGTCCAGCCTTGTTTGTGCTGGTGTGCGCATATTCTGTAATTGTAACTTTGCATAAGTTATTAGTCGTTATTGTGCAGGATGAGCTAGGATACAAGACGAGAGATGTGATTTGACTAGTGTTGTGTGAAAATGATGAGCCAAAATTGAACCCTCAGCATCACTAGTACATGAAACTATTGATCCACAGATTTAACGCAATGTGCCAAAAACACACATATTTACAGTGCAGTACATTCATATTGAATTTAATAAACTGTAATTGAACATGTGATTGTGAACAATGAACCTGCACCGTATAGGAGATGTGTTAACTTTAAGAATAGCCAGACCGACAGTTTATATCAGATAGCATTTTTGATGACTGTGGTCTGTGGGTGGCAGTGGACAGAGAGGGTGGTTAGCTGGGCAGCACAGGGCTCACTCTTCCTCTAGAGCAAGAGACCACGTATTAAACCATACGTGGTCTCTTGCTCTAGTGGAAGAGTGAGAGTGTGCCGGAGTGTGCGTGTGTTCTTTCTTTGTTAACACATTAAGACAGGTCTGAAAAAATAAATGAGAAGGAAGTATGCAAACATCCGTACACATAAATATATGAATATGTTGTCTCCTTCTTGTTCTTATGGTGTCATGGTGTCATTAGATAACTTGAAAACTCAGCTCTCAAGAAACAAACCAGCAATTAATTGTCTATTCTGGAAGGATTGAATTTAAATTGTATGCTTCTTTTTAATTTTTTTGTTTGAAATTATTTTTACTATTCATTTTTATATTTTATTTTTTATTTATTTTAATTATTTTTAATTCATCTTTCCAATATATGTGGTTCATCTAGAACCACATATGGCGTCATAGATTTAAAATATTATGTATCTCACAGTTCTAATTTGACAACACAGATGTTTCCTGTAGGAATCATCATTTGGTTTCAGGTCTGACGGACTTGATAAGTGAACTGCTATTCACAACCCAGTTAATACCAAGACCAAGAAATAC
>OMLM01009450.1:33957-44205 GCA_900302695.1 Helostoma temminkii
TCTTAGCGAGTGAGAGATGTGAGAAAGGAAATGGCCTTTTCCACAAGTGTTCTTTATTGTAAATAGAGCTAAAACTGAAAACTGAAAGGAGGAAAACATTGGTCCACAAAGACAAAAAAATGTATGTTTTGTTTGTTCATTTGTGTGTGTGTGAGAGAGAAAGAGGGTATGTGTGCGTGTTTGTGTATATATCTTGGAGAGCAGCCAGAGAGGTGGGGGTGAGCGGGAGGGAGGGCAGTCAGCGTTTTCAGACAACATGAATGAGGCCCCACTGGGTGAGCTTCCTGTATGAGGGCTATAAAAACAAAACCAGGGCTAAAGAATGCAGAGTGCCCCCACATTCCTGTAAATTCTGCCAGGTACAGGACACACAGCATGTCCCCTGATCTTTCTTGAACAAATAGAAAAATACAACAATTCCATGGTCCCTTGGTTTTAATTAAAACCAGAAAACATGGTGTCATACAGCATGTACTTTCGTAAAGGTTTGGGATCTAAACTAAACGATTAAAGCCCTGCTGGTGGTCCATAGAATCAGTCGTGTTCATTACATATCACAGTTAAAACATGTTGCACGCAACAAATGATGCTGTTTGTAATGTACATAAAAATCCATTGCTTTTTGTTCATGAATATCCTTGAATGTCTGTTACATCTGGTGTGTAAAACTTTTGTTTTATGTAGATGGTCAAGAAGAAGGGTAACAAAACAGAGAAGGATCATCATATGGAGCATGAAATATCACTAAATCTTACAGGAATCCACCTTTATTTAAAACAAGAGGACTTTGTTTTTCTTGGCTGGTGGTGGCAATAGATGAAAGGTCAGGGAGGTCATCAGCAGCATTAGGATTCACCCTCTGAAGACAATGCCACGAAGAAGTCATTCAAGAATGGGAAGGTGAAAAAAGGTAGAGCGACTTTTATTCTCCACTTTCCAGCAACAATGGCAGTGGGTGTGGGATATTGATTTCGTCATGACAGCACCATACTGTACAGACTCAAAGATAACATGTTATGTTGTGTTTTTTCTGCTAGGTCATAGCCACCAAAAAACATTTAGACAAAACAGATGTGATTTTAGCCCTAAAAAATGTTTTATAAGCAGGGTGCAGCATGTCTGAGCCTTTTCCAGGACTAGAAGCCTCGCCCCCAGGAGTTGGCAGGTTGCTGCTGTGCTGAGGTCACTGGATGAGCTCATGGGAGCTGGGAGCTACTGACCAAACCTACTTCCTGCAAAACCAAGAAGTGCTTGTAATTCCCCTTATTTAAACAGAAAAGAAAAGAGGGGTTTTTAAAGTTCACAGTCAGTTCTGCTTGTAGATTCATATTTTTATTTTATTTATTTAACTATTTAATTAACTTCTATAGCAACAAATTGAGACACATTAGCTACTCTGGTCTCTGATAAAGGCAGTTTGACATGGTAAAATAAAATATGACTAAAATAAATAACAAAAGAGTTAGCTTTGGAAATACAATTAAGTGGATTCTTTCCGTGTCTCTGAAACCTACAGTATGACACTGTGTAAATATTTCAGACATGTCTTGTGTTAAGCTAACAAATAAAGAAGAAAGAGCACTGATAAGACAAACATGCTTGACCTCACACTGCTGACTACTACTTGATTCATCAACCCTCAGCAGATAACCACTGACCAAACTTTCCTGTTGAACACAGATCTCATATGACAAGAACAAAACGAAGCCGTACTTTCCAGATTCTGCTGAGATGAAAAATGTCAAAGTTTCACCTGTAAATTTTTTGTTTTATTTGTAATTTTGGTTGAAGTATTACACATGCTGAAGAGCTTACCAGCTCACATTTGAAACGAGATTTGAAACTGTGTAATGTTGTTAAGTAAATTATGCAAAGGTGAAACTGTAATGAAAATTCACAGGGGACAGAAACAAGTCTCAGGAGGTGACACACACACTGTTTTTCATAAAGTGACTGTACCAGTGGGGCTGTACTGCAAAGCTGTACACTGGAGGGAGTGGTGCTGTGATTCTTTTTCCCCAGAGAATGATAATGTGTTCAGCGTAGAGCCTGTCAGCTTGGTGGCTCCTGTCTGTCAGTGGTGTCAGGGATGGATCTCCCTCCTGCCTTAGTAGGATCAGACTCTGATCAAAGGCCAGCTCAGAACCGGCTGTAACTGAAAGCCGATCCGGCCAGAATATCCCCTCCAGCAGGAATATGCTGAGTAAAGTCATACTCCTTGTTGGGAGTCTGTTTCTCTACATGTGCAGACAAAGAGAGAAGAGAGAAGGGGCGTACTTTGTGCTAGAAAGCAGTAGAGCTGTAATGCATGGTTTTATCTTCTCAGCAGCTGCACACACAGGTGCTTATTCAAGTCAAAGATGTAACCCAGCACATCATAAGCTGCATGTTATGACATATTCTGACTTATGGCCTATATCCATTATATCTTTTTAACTAGATCACAGCAATACATTTAACACATCTGTCTGTTTTATAATGTAACTTAACTACTTCAACACTTTTGGACAGGATTGTATGCGAGAAGGATATTTGATAGTTAATCACAGACTAGTGGGGTAAGTCTTTGTTAAGTGCCATCCACTGCATCCTGTCCTGTCTTTATGCTAAGCTAGCTACGCTCTCTTCTGGCTGTAGCTTCTCATTTACCCTGCAGATATTACACACAGTAGAAATGTACTGCATGTGATACGAGCAACAACCAGTGCTATAATAAAATGTACTAGTCCGTTCTTGACTTGAAATATAGCACTATCCCAAACAAACCATTTCCTTTTAACAGAAATCCTTGGTTTTTCACTTGCTTTTTCGGTATTGTCATATTACAAGACTAAATCTGAAGGATGAAATCTTTGTGGTTTGCCTGTGGGCACTTCCTACCATTAAAAAGTAACATTTGGAAAGCTTTAATCAGCTGCGGCAGTGAGAGGAATTCGGGGTCAAAGGCACAATGGCACTGAGTGTGAAATTATGTCATGGGGGTGTAGGTTCTCCAGAGGGGGAGACGATGAGCTGTGAGTGTATTAGATCACTGGTGTCATGGGATGTAAACAGGGGAATGTGTCCAACAAGAACATTAACTTTTACAAACTGAAAATCCTGAACACACTAACCTTTTAGTGGATTTGGTCTCCGTTTTTTTTTTTTTGTCAATGGGACCTCAGACATGAATGTTACACAGGAAGTGTGCAACAGGAATTGGGTGTACCACGGATCCCAAGACACTGATTCAAACGTTATGAAAGCAGCGTGGTCGACTGTGGCATCAGAGCTAGGTCATTGTTCACCCTCACAGTGCCAACTGTTGAAATTAACAGGAAACACAAGCTTCTGGGTTAAGGAATGTGTAAATAAATCTTGTGAAAACAGAAAATACTCCAGAAATAAAAAATCTTCTATGATAGATGTTAAAATGTTTTGTCTTATATTTAAATAAACTAAAGTGAGTGACTGTCATCAACACAGAATACAGTGATACAGGATGTTTCTGGGTTACATTCAGCCAATTCCAGAGCACCACTACAAGTCTCTTAGGAGCAGTGATGACATGTGACAGCTGAATTCTTCAATTACATAATCCAGAAATTCACACTCACTCTTGTGTATCCTCCATGTTTTCACCCTTCGGTAATTAAACCGATCTCATGCTCTGTTATCGTGCTCCTCTGTGGTATCTGGAAGGTATTTCCAGAACCGCTCTTGTGGCCGTGGGTTTCATAAAGTTGACGTTTGTGTCTGAGAACTGTGGTCAGCTGCTTACACTGTTCTGTCTGAAAGAAAATCCAGAGAGCTGCTGTTTACTGCTAGAGTGCGGTGAGTAAACAGCCCACCCCGTTCCCTTAGAATAACTACGCTGCATTAAAGATGACACAAAACATTTTTTTGTGTTAACAATTGCACAACCTTGTAGAAAACATGACATTGCTCTTATCGTGCGGATCCAATTTGCTAATGCCCAATGTTCACGTTATCATATTTAGCAAATGTAGCTGTGTGTAAACATTCATGACCAAATTCATCTTCTCCTGAGCTATATGTGCCACATAATTATCAGTTTTACTAATTCAGAACAACCAAAGCTTAAGAGCGGGAAGAGCGAGAGCTTTAAAAACAGGAGCACCCATTTCCCTGGGCGTTGGCAGTATTGACAGCAGGCCTGCAGGATGAGATACTGCTGAAGGCAGTGTGCATTATGTTAAAATTACTTGACATGATGCAATAAAAAGCAGATAATATAAGATAAATGTATGCACGAAATGGAAACAAGATGATTTTTTATTTTTCCAAGCTAGTGGTGCAGTGATGTATTTCCCAAGTCATGGCATAAAGCTATGTACAGTTATTTATGGCGATTATAGTGACTTTCTCTGATGCCACTATCGGCACTTAACATTTGTAGCTTTAGGTTAATGTATAGCATGCTTAGTATTAGCATGTTAGCATGCTAATGTAAACATTTTAAACTGCCACACTTAATGTAAACTCACAGCACCGATAGTTTTGCTATAAACTCTCAACTGGACCCAAAAGGCATCTGCTTGAAAAATGATTAACTACACATAAACAAGCTCTAATGTTTGAGAGAATGGTTGTCACCCAAATCACTCCCTGCTCACTATTAGTGCACAATATAATGTGGTCGCCATTTTCAACTTGAGTGTGAACTCTTATACCCTTTATAGTGCACTGAAAGCATAGTATTTTTAGATTTATAGAGCTCTGTGGTTCAATCTTAGGTCCCTGAGGTGAACAGAACTGTTGTTATGTATTATCTCCCGGTCACCTTTATATCTGTCCAACTGGATTCTTATCATATAAATTAAAAGCACCATTTTTCACAGAATATTTGCTCCTGATGGTAACTAAACAAAGACTGTTGATATGCACAGGGAGAAATTCTAGCAAATCAGACCATCTGTGCGAAGACAAAATGTCTCTAATAAGCACTATTCTACATGTTGTTATCTCGGTTATAGGAGCCTGTGATGACAGCTAATGAAAACCTCTTCCTGCTGTTTTTGACCTTTTCCTGTTTGCTGCATATTCACTGTCATCCTCTCCGGCACTTTTTAACAGTGCCCAGATGTCCCAGATGGTTTGGCCCTGCAATGTCAGCAAATTTGCACACTGAGCATGAGCTTAGCATGAAACACTGACACGGCACACCAGGCCTCCAGGGAGGTAGCCACAGAAACCTGCAGAGCTGTACAGTTTGCTCTCTTTGTCTTTGTGCCATTACAAAATGTTATGGTGGCTTTATTACATGGGTCATATAAATTCTATAATATCAGTGTCAGAGGCAATTTGAAAACCATTAAATGATAAATTAGCATGTCAGCACATGCATGGTTTCCTGTTGGCTTTTTCCCCAGCTGCTCACTATATTCAAGCTCATGCTCTGCAATGCAATCAGACGTCTTCCAGCACATCGAATTAAAAACAATGACAGATAAAAGTAAATGCCTCTTCACAAAACAAACAAGACCAATTAACAACTTTCTGTGAACAAGGAATTTATTTTGCGTCTTTGCTTCTATGTTAATCTCTTCATGATGCAATCAACATCACAAAAGGTCAAAAATAGCAACACAGGACATATAACAGTCTAGACTTGTGTTATTAAAAGACTGTATTGTTTAAAACATGAGAGGAACTCTTCTCTAACAAGCTGAACTAATCTGAAAACCCACTGAGGGACATTTTATCAAATCAGGTGCCCGTTAATATCCCTGTCGCCTAAATTGTCATATTCAGCACCAGTGCTGTTTGTGTCATGTGTAAGGCAAAGCTTTCAGTAGATAATCCTCTCTTGATTCTGATTTAGTTATACTATTGAAAAATCAATTCTGGCCCCACTTGAAAAAAAAAGCACAATCGAACAATCCTATTCCCCATAAGACACTGCCCTTGTTGGAAGGGCAGACTGCAAAATGTGTAGCTTTGTAAAAACAAATAGAATATACATTATTTCAACATATACAGTATATAAATCTTTTTAGTAACTAGTAACAAAAATGACCACAGAGACATAATCAGAAGGCACAGCGAGACAGTGATGACAGTGGCTGCTCAGCGAGACTGTAAACAATTTGTCCTGTTAGTCCAAGGTGAGAGATACCAGGAAGGGCTTGAGTGTTTCCAGAAGGCAGTGTGGTAGCCACTGGAGCATTACTGCTCCCAGAGTGGCAGTCACTTAAAAACAGTTAGTTAAAAACAGTGTTGTAAGGCTAAAAACTAAATATATGACATCTTGCAGCGGGCGTGTAAGCAGCAGATACAAAGTTCTTTCTCTGCAGGTTGTGATATTGATTAGATTCATTTTACCCACACACCTGTGCACCGTCAAAGGCCTTTGCTCGGCCTAACTTAATTTAATTACATGTCCTTTTTTAAACCAAGGACATCCAGTCCCAAGCAATTGTGGCCAGCACACAGAAACCTGGATTTGGTTGAAATTTCATTATTACTGCAGTGTTTTCTCCTTGAATTTGCCTCTCTGCTGGACCAACAGTATTCTGCAGTACTGGCCACTGTTGGCCAGGACTCCACTGGCTGGCCGAGGGAGCTGCAAGGTCATTTAGACCGAGGTCTAAACTCGAAGAGCGGGGACAGGTGATATGTTACGCGTTGTCGTATTTCTGCAGAGCCTCCTCCAACTTGCCTGTGATGTTTTTGAAAAATGTGATCTGCTGCTGTAGGTAATGTTGCATCTGTGCCTTGAAGTCACGCACGCGGATGTGGTGGAAGTGTTGGATCTCAGCCAGCGTGGCGCAGGAGATTATGTTGCAGCGCACATTGATGCCCTCTGCCTGTGCCCGGTCCATTTTTCCCTCCTCCACATGCTTCTGGCTCTCTTTCACCTTTGTTAGGGCTCCTGTTTGGGGATGAAACAGGTCAGAAATTCAGTTTAACACTTTGTTTGGTCAACAATCACAAATATATTCTTGTTTTCAACAAGTGTTGTATAAATAGAAAAGCATTCAACCTATTTATATATCAGTGTTTAATCATAAGCAGAAATCATCCACATACTATTTTAAGCAAAATAGGAAAATGACCAACAAGCCAAGTATATGCACATAACACTGGACCTTTAGACTTCTCAGCCTCATTAACTATTACTAATATGAATATTTAATATTACTAGTTTCATAAGATTGAAGAGGATAACCTGACAGTGAATCCATAACGTCATGGAAGTGACTAAAAATAGCTTGAAGACTCATGAACACTTTGTTCCAAACTCTCTGAGAACCAGACACACATCTGAGACTATAGTTAGAGAATGTGAAGGGGCGTGACTCTAGAAATATCTATTACATCATGTCTTCATTGACTTGTCTAAAGCAACCATTTAAGGGGATGTTTACTCCTTTAGCAGCTTGATACCATCCAACAACTGTAAGGGACCTAAGTCTATGATGTGAGATTCTTTTATTAATTAATGCTGATATCATTTGCTTTGTAATTCTCAGCATTAGAAAGTAGTGTGCATGGAATGGTCTTTATTTCTTTTATAGCAGTTTCCAAAACCAAAAACACAAGAGCAAATCTACGGAATGGATTGAACTATGTTCTTATCTTGTATACCAGCATGTCCAGTTAACTGCAACGCTAGACTTTCATTAGCCAGCTACATTTTTGTGAGGATACAACTTAGTGGGTATCCTGCTGTCTTTTGGATTTAGGCAAATTCATACTCAAGAATCAGTAACCAAACTTGTTACCCAATTTGCAGCAGCGTCGTCAGCCTTTTCTCTTTAAAATATAGATGTCAAACAACAAGTGTGAGATTATACTGTCTTGTATTTTTTCCTTTTAACAATACTAGAACTAACTACAATGCTATAGGGTACAGAAATACTGCTGTTTCCATATTTCTTTTGGCTTTATCAGCCTCAGTCTTTCAGCACAGTATTATATATGTGGTCATCAAGAGAACCTGACAGTTAGCTAATAATCCAGTGAATCTAAAGTTAGTTACAACTGATAAAACTCTAGCTAGCAACAGTCAGTCATCATTTCTACAAAGCGAAAATACAGAAACATGTTTTAAGTTAGAATTTCATAATTTAGTGTCATTTAGTGGTGACTGATCTGTTTTAGTGCTTTTTTTTTAAGTTCTGCTTTTCGACATTGTGCTGACCTGTGTTTGTATTTCAGTAACTGGACATCAGTAAACCATGAAAATCATTTACCATCATTTACAACATATCTAGCAGGAAACACATGCAGAAACTCTTCCTATCACACATAACTGAATCAGCAACAGTGTCAAAGCTCAGTTACCCCTGAGTTTCCACACTGCAACGAAGAGGTACTTCTTTTCATGACTGTGGTGGACTCGTGTGGCTTAAGAGCAGAGCATGATGGTTAAACCTCTCTTTTTCACACAAGTCAACTCTCACTATTGCTGCTACTGCTGCTTCCTTTAAAATGCTTCCGCCAATTTTCTTGCTACAGAATCAGCCTCCAGCCATTCTGGTGATGACACAAGAAAATAATGTACAACTTTCCAGACAGATGGTGCGACGGGAGCAGAAAGCAGGGTCATTACACCAAAAGCTCATGACAGATGACTTGTAAAACTGCTGATATTTTCTGAGTAAAGGAAGAACTGTCACGAGCAGTAAGCTGAAATGCTACAAAAACTGAAAGCATATGACTTTCTGCTTGTCAAATGCTGACGCATCACAGCTTGAAACTCAGATGACAATCACAGAAAGCTACGACTGCTTAGGCTGCGTCGAGAATGCTAATATACGTGCCTGAATAATTTCTTAGAGTTACTTCTCAGAATTTGTCCTTGCTAAAACAAAGGACTCTCTCAATAACGGTTTGATTTATAGGCCAATGAGGGGAAGTCTGACATGTTCCTGCTTTCTAAGCACATATAGGTGGTAATGCGGGAACCAGCAGACCAATATTTCCTTTTTCAAGCTTCTCGATTGTGGAGGCTTGATTCTCTAAGTTTCAGGCAATTTACTGAGCTGTGCTAAACATTTCTATCAGATTGACATCTGACATCAGACCATCTGACATCAACTATAAACAGATAACTTATCTTAATGTTATAGAACAAGAATACTAATGTGATGTAATCACGCAATCAAGCAAAATAATTGAATGTTGGCAACAGGATGGAGGGTGGGGATGGTAAAGTTTAATTTTGCCCTTGAGGCATGCTTCAAAACTTCCTGTATTGTCTGTCATGGGATTTTTTAGTCATTACTTGAGCTTAGTCACCAGAACGCTGTTGAAAGTCTGACTCACCCTTAAATGTGGGACAACACAAGACTTAACCTTGCACTCTTTTGACTCCCAATTGTCTTTAAAGTTTACAGTATAATACGTGAATACTGCTGTAGTTTCCAAATCACAACACGTCACTTCAAAATGACATGTCTTCACCCTTCCCCCCAAAAATCTGCTCCGTTTGCCTTCTAGCTGTAGCTCCCTCAGCTGCAGTTTAACCCAGATCTTTGAAATTCCTTTAATGCACAACATGACAGAAAGAAAGGCAAAGATAACAGGAGAGCTGAGACAGAGTAACGGAAAAGAGAGAAGGGAACAAACACAGCTGTCCAAAGACTTAAATGCCATTCCCAAAGGTGTTTAAAAGCCTCTGGCTTCCTGTGTTTTAAAAGTCCACTAATGGACTAAGGAGGAATAATTGTTACCATGGAGACTTTAAGAAAAAGGCAAAAGTTCAGTCAGAAAAGACAGTGCCAACGAACTGTTACATACAAGCCACAATCATTTTCACAGGTGCTGCAAACAATGCAGACATGCTGCAAAAGACATGCTGCAAAAGCAGAACTAAGAAGATAATGAGCCTGTTAAGCAGGACTGCAAATATTCATTATTATTTTTATTAGAAATTAAACTGCTAAATACTTTCTCAATTAATATACTGTCTGGACTGAAACCTCAGAAAATAGTGAAAAATATTCATCACCAAGTTTCAATGCTTTGTCCAACCAACAGAGACATTTCATTGGCTGTCATTTATGACAAAGAAAAGCAACAAACCAGATGCTGGAACCAGCAAACGCTGGCTGGTTGTGGGAATGAACTTATGAACTGATCACTGCACAGGATGTCTTTCTCTTGTCAAAACAAAAAAGTGTTAGAGCACTTTTGTCAAGTTGAACATAACAGATAGACTTTTTAAACTGTTACAATTATTAAATAAAATCTGAATCTGATCTTTACAACAATAACAATATATTTTTTTTAAAATAGAGA
>OMLM01009450.1:44225-64019 GCA_900302695.1 Helostoma temminkii
AGAAAATAAATTATATATTTTCATATAAATAATAAAAGAAAATGTGAAATTCTGATTTATTCACCATGAATCCCCTTAATATAAGCCTATGAGCATTCAGGACAGAGAGCGACTGGGTACTGCCCAACCCCAGCATCACCAGTAATGGGTAATGAGGCCAGTAACATACTGCAGTGTCACAACATAAACAAGAAAATGTCCTGAACGCCTCTGAAGCAATCCTCCCTGGGTGTGCAGAGGTGGCAGCAAAACCCTCCTGCATGACAGCCGCTTCTGCTCTTACGTAATCCCTGGTTACACAACACTGAGCTACTGTAAGCCCATGACCTGAACAGCCAGCTGTAATACCCATCTCATCACTGCACCACCTCTGTCATCCATTTGTGCATTCAAATATTCTTATATTCTCATATTTTAATCTATACTCTTTACCAATATATCAGACAGGCTTGCAGCATTAGCACAGGAGTGTCAGCAGGGAGATCTGACATTCTTTTAAATGGTTTTCCCTCATTTCTCTGCCATTGTTTTATCCATTCATGTGATAAAACTGTGAAGGGATACAAGAAAAAAGCTCTCACAGTGTGATGAATACATCAAATTAGCAAGACAAAGAAAACACCATAAGTAAAGTCAAAATGGGGATAAAGTAAGACAAGTCCAAAGGCATTTCACCAACTTAATTACTTATGAACATAACCTAATTAATGTGTGCTCTTTCCTATGAACAGTCTATTTCAATAACTGTTTTTTATTTACTGAGTAAAAACATCAGTAATCATAAAACTGGGTGTTACTGCTTTAGCTTAAGTTATAATATGCCCTGGTCTACAATCAACAGTGTTTTCCACCTTAGAAGCACTGTGGGCAAGTTCAATATTAGCACACTATGTTTAAACAAGAACTTTAACTTGTTGCTTATTCATTTGGCAACTAATGTCAACTGTGTTTTCACTTCTGCATGCAATAAGTAGGTGGACTATTTTAAACTTGCAAAACGTTTAATATTCAATTACCTCCTCTCTCTCGAGTTTCAGCTACACTTTATAGAAGTATTTTACAGAAGCTATTTCTTTTGCACAAGGCTTTTTGGTAATCAGCCAAACTAGAGTTAGCTTTAGCCCTAACTAGTGAGCATTTATGAAACCCTTCTCCTCCCTTACTCTATCCAAGTATTAAGTATTAAGTAAATACTCTTGAGAAAGAGTAGGAGTAAAGAACATAACCTTTTGTTGCCATGGCCACATTATCAGATTAGGACAAAAATAAAGGTACAAAAATAAAAAGATGTGAAATTCAATAGCTTTATAAAAGCAAATCAAAAGAATGATGTCAATATCATGAGGCATCACCCCTGCCAGGCTGCTTACTAATGGCTAATGGGATCCCCTGAGAAGTGGAGATCAATAGGGTGATGTTCAGTGTCCCTCTGTGGGAAAGCTTATGTTTCGCTGGTCACTATCAAGAGGACACAGAAATCTGTCTGGAGTCTGAGGTCCTCAGGAGACAGATACAAGGAGCTAAGGAGGGAAGTCAGCTGTTGATAAGACTGATAAGCAGTGTTTTGACAGGTTTCTCCAAAAGTAAGTGATGTGACCACGAGACCACCGCGGGAGGCAGGCTTGTAAATAAAGGAAATGACCCAACTTATAAGCCTGTACTTCTAAACATGACAATTTTTCTCTTGAGTTGACTTTAAATCTTAATTATCCGTCCACCAGTGCATAAATACAGCAGCGTTCAGTCTGCTGACCTACTTGGCTCAGTGACCACTACTTTACGGAAATGTGCACTTTGGTTTATGAGAACAAAGGATGTGGTTTAGCTTCTTCTCAGGTTGTCTGAAAGCAGACAGTAATATATATATATCACTTTAAAGCTAAAGACATGGATAAAAAGGGAGTAAAATTGTTTTTAAATTATTATTTAAAAATTCTTAAATATACATAACCTTATGTATATTATATATAATATATAACCTTGCAAAAAAAGTTGACAAGGGAACAGACAAAATACCAAACTCTGAACATGCACAGGACAACTTCACGCTATTGACTTGACACTGAAATTTAAGCTCTAAATATTTATAGCTTCATTAGAAGCCACCTATTCCTTGAGGAACCTTTCTCCCTAATTACAGTCATTTTGCTGCATTATTAACAGCTGTCAAGTGCAGGATTATTCTACAAAGGTGAGTAGAGAACATAAGTGGACTTTAGACCGAGACTGTCAGGTACCTGTGCAGTGGGTATTTGCATTTAATTCTCCCAGGAAATATGTAGGCAATTAGACTGACAAGAACTCATTCAGCGGTTATGAACGAGGGAACCTTTAAGATATTTCATGTAAGTGAGGGACATTAACCATTACTACCACACAGTGTAATAAATGTTTATAGCTTTTTGCAGATACTGGCTCAGTATCAGCAAAAACAACAAAACTTTGTTTTCACCCACTTTCAACATCTGGGGTTTCTTACCTGGGATGACTTTGTGCTTTTGTCTTTTACTGACTATTATGCATAAAATACAGTCTATGCTTGCATAATGACTTAAGCAATAAAGAATGTGGATGATAAAAAACTGACTCTGGACTGGACTGAAAATAAACAGACGAACTAAAGAGTCTCAGCCTATAAACAAAAAAAAATCAGATCAAAGTAATCTGGATTCACTTCGCTGCTCTCCTTTTATCTGCTGCATGGCTCTCCTGTCACCTTTGCTTCCAGTCTTTCAGTTCAAGTGCTTTTTCACTACACTCATGTCTCAAAACTTTGCCTGACGCAATGTCTTTCATGCATGGCACGAAATCTGAGTTTCTTATCTGTAGCATTAGTTTGGCCTTTTCACTCCAGACTGTGTAAATGTCTGTGTCACATTATTTGGGTTGTGTGCGGCCTACGTGGCAAACTTGATTTAAGCTGACTGGGAAGTTTGTGTCTCACTGCATCCTAACCACAATGTCTCCTTTTTCCCAGTGTCATCTGCTGTGGACTGAATGTATCTAATATTTGGAGGGGACCCAAATGGTAAAAAAAAGATGTCCGTATGCGAGACAGAGCATTAATGCAGAGCTCTTAAACTGTGGCTCTTTGGCTAGTTCTAGCTTGAAAGACCACTTATGGATTCATATAGTAGCTTGTAAATTAAATACTGGACATCAGCAGGGACTCTGGCTTGTGCATGGAAAGATTAATTACACATACAGATCTGAGAGGTGTGTGATTTAAAAAGTAAACTGTATAGGTCCATATGTTACACAGTGCTCGACACAGTTTGAGGTAGGATTACCACATCCCAGCTGTTACTGGCTAAATATTCATGTTCACTGTGAATTAATGAGACTTGACAATAGCTTAGGTGTAATGACACATATCCACATGATAAACAAGCCAGACAGGTAAAACCTACACGTACATCGCGGAAGGGCAGTTCAGTCATTTTCTCTTTCCTACTAGAATTTATGACTGAATCTTGTTTATCAATGATATATAATACCAGGTCTAGAGAAGCAATACATGTAATAGTCCACCACTAATGGAAAATCAAACATACCCAAATGAGGGCAGGCCATTGCACCCGGCAGGTGGGACCAACATGCATTGTAGACCGATGCAAACACAGTGTATTTGTTTAGCAAAGTGACAACCTGACTGCTGTCTGCTGCCAGAAACTAAATCCATTGTTTACTTCTTTGTGGCCGGCAAACATTTTTATCTACTTTAAAGCCTCAGGATTTGTACTGGAACAAGTTTATGATCCATTTCATGGACGGACGTAGAGAGATTTGTCTCCTAGTGTTGCTCTGGGATGTCACCAACAGAAGGACAGAATAAAATGATCATTTGGCTGCTGAGAGGCTCCTGTAAAATCCCTAATACAAAATGCTAAACAGCGAATGAGAAATGTACATAATGTGCATGGCGGTGTTGTTATTTTACCTTTCTGGACATGGATGATGTCTGGGTAGTTTGCCAGGTGTCCTTGGTAAAGAGCTAACAAATCCATGACTGGATCAAGATCCTTGCTGGGCTGTTCAGCAAAATATTCTCCGATAGCTTCGTATGCGTCTCCAGTGAAGGAGATAGCCTGGTTGAGTCCAACAGAGTATTGCTGCTGGTCCATTTCAAATGCTTGGCTGAGGATCTTGAACGACATCCCCACCTTCTGATACTCCTTCTTAAAGCCGCTGATCTGTTTGCGGGCAAACTCGTTGAAAGTGGCGTTGAGCTGCAAGGTGCTGTCATCCATCCTTTTGGTGAAAGTCTTGAATCCGTCTATTTTGCTCTCAACCTCCTGGAAGTCGAGCGGAGATGGCGGAGGGCTGATAGTAAGGAAAAAGTTGGCTCCAACCATCTCGTCCTTCTCAGCCTTCCTCTTTCCCTGCTTCCAGGCCTTTTCGTCCGTGCAGGTGAGGAAATGCTGGAATACATCACACCTGGCC
Organism: Helostoma temminkii; assembly: GCA_900302695.1. Taxonomy (NCBI): domain Eukaryota; kingdom Metazoa; phylum Chordata; class Actinopteri; order Anabantiformes; family Helostomatidae; genus Helostoma; species Helostoma temminkii. The sequence continues at coordinate 48,669 of OMLM01009450.1, forward strand.
AGGACAGGGTGGCTGGTCATGTGATTCATCCACCATATGAGGCCTTTCCTCCTCTTGGAGATGAAGTCCTCCTCAAAGCGCCCTGTTGCTTGCTTCTCTGGGATGTGTGGAACCGAGATGACGGGAAATTTCTCCACCAGCCGAGCATACAGCCAGTCGAAGTGCTTATACCGCCTGCTCACTGGGTTCTGTGTATGGGTGGGTGTCAGCTTGTAGGAGATGTAGCTTTTCATGCCCTTGAATTTGGTCTGTTTGGTGGGGTCGTCGATTGCACAGGAGAACGGATATGGGTTCTCCTGCCACTCAGGCCCGTACTGACCCATCACCACACAGATCTTATCCCCATCCTTCACGAAGCCTGATGCCTCCCCCAGCACAAACGCCTCCCCTCCTGACTTCACGAAAGTAGAAAACCTGTTCAGGTTTCTACTGACAGTGGCAGAGCTCTTTGCTTGCTGGGCATTACCTCTCAACATCGAGGATGTTGTCACTCTGTAAGTGGATGCCCCGTTGCCTTCGAAGTCCTGATGCCTTCCACCAACAGTCCCTGGCTCGTCTGCAACAGTAGAGTTGTCATCCCAGTCATCATCCCAGTCATCGTCGCTCCCTTGGCTGTGCTGCTGGTAGGGTTGCTGCTGCTGCTGCGGAGGGGCAGAGAAAGAAGACAATGCGGGAGGTGGCGGTTTAGAAAAGTTTTCAACTTTATTCTGAGGCTGATAGGAGCCGTCAAAACCTGCGGCTGGGACGTTGGCGTATCGAGAGTCCCCAGATGTGCTGCAGCTGTTGTTGTTCAACGTGGACGCAGCGTCGTTCCTCAGGATCTCCACGTAGGAAGCGGGGAACAGTCCCCTCTCCCCTTTGCTGTTCACCCCTTCAAACCAGCCCTCGATGTCCTTCTCGCTGAACAAAGTGAGAACCTCGTTCTCCTTCACCGACACCTCTCCGGGGTTTTCAGAGTTGAAGTCGTACAGCGCCCTGGCTCTGAGCGCCATGATTCACCACAGCTGGAAGAAGAGCAGGACAGCGGGCTAACTTATGGCTATCTGGCCGAGACAGGAGGGAAGCTCAGCGGGCAGCCAGGCCAGCTCAGCCAACGCACCCGAAACTAGTGCTAAAACTCGGCGTATAAACTTCACAGCCTGAGAAAATTGTATCCTCTCATGTGCGATGCGTCCTCTTGGTTTAACCCGAGGGGAAACTGCGCTTGGTTTAAATCCGGAGGTTGTAGTGTGTGAAACTGGAGCGAAAGTATTTTTCCACCACAACAACACAAATGTGAGCCCATCCAGCCTCCCTCCGATCCGCCTCGGACGCTTGTGCCTTCACACGCTGCGCAGCGACCCCAAGTCAACCAGGCTCGGTAATCGAGGGCGGAGCTACAATATGCGGCAATCCACCCAGACAACACAAATCAACCGCCAGTGTGTGTGACACAAAAACGCCTTTCCAGACTTGTTGAGAGCTTAATATCCCCCAACCAGCCTCATCAAGCTGAGACATGCTTATGGAGATGTAAAGCTTCGAGCCACTTCAGACTGATAATGTAAACTTCACATATTGGCTTCTCCCAGTTGCATCTAAGATTTAAAGAACTGACGGGCCTGCAGCTGTGCAGCTTGTGTAGCCTACAACTGACTGCACAGTTTGCAGGCCTACATGTTTTTATAAATAAAAAATAAATCAACATTTAAGAAGCCAGACTCAGTAAGTTTCTGATTTAACATCAACTAGCCCACTGCAGTAACCTAGCTGGTGATTCATTAAAAAAGGTTCCAGTTGTCATGTTCTCTTTTCTTTGGTTGTAAAACACAGGATCTCACACTATGAAGCAAGGCCTGCATTTCATAACAGGTACTGATGTAGTTTAGATATCCCTTAAATTGTAAGATGCACCATTGCTAAAAAGACACCTTGGTCTTCTGTAGCTGCCTGAACTGGACATAAACTAACATATGGTTACACAGGACCACTGTTAAATAATATCTACCTCTCTGACTGGGACAATTCTGTTTCCTGTAAAATATAAGTAGGCTACATGTTGTTTGCTATTTCAAAGTTCACTTCTCACTCTAATTAATTTTGATGGAAACAGTCTTAACTGGTAAAATCATTATTCCTAGACGAAATACTGAGGACATGACCTCAGTAACTAAAGAGGTCACTACAGTTCTTGTAGGAACCAAGTACCACAGATCTGTGCCCGCTTTTATGGCTCAAATGTGAAAATATGAAGTGTATGTTCTGCTTTCAGGAAAACTACTTTGAAGTATAGATGTTTTTATTTGAAGCTCAACTAAACAAAACTGCTTCCTCTGGTATAGTCATGGAAGTGCACATATATTAGCTTTAAACTAGTTAAACTTCCCCCTTTCTTCCTCATATAAAAATATCTGTGCCTCTAGGTGAAAAACTCCAGATTATATCATCTGGAGGCTCAGGGCAACCAAAACTGCAACCTCCATAGTATGAGCCATCAGACGATACTGCCATATTCATGACTAATTGGAAAAACGCTACCAAATGACACCATCTTAGTATTTCCACTAGAAGCAGAGAGATGTTTTAATATAAGAACACAGAGAAACATTTTAAGCCTTTCTAACTCATATATCCTGAAACCAGAACAACAGGAAGCAAGTTCAGAATGAGTTAAGTTGCTCTTTAACTGGGAGTTATAAAGTATTAATCAGAAACTCAGCCAGCCAATCACAAAGTCGCTTCTTTTAGGAAACATTTCCTTCCAAAAATGTAAATTTTTAATAAAAGCACTGAGGAATTTAGCAGTTTTAAAACATTAAGGCTATACTCATAAAGCCAGACGCTGCAGCCTGCACAGCTGATGTAGACAGTAGATCGGATGATAACCTGAGACAAAGCTTTTCTTTTACTATCTTCCCTCATGTGTAAGGAATGTGATGTTGAAAAACACACTGACATCACACAGACTGGTTCATATCATCTAATACCAGTTTCAGTTCAGGTATAGGTAACAGAATAATTTAATGTGTAAGTATATTTTAAAGTCCAGCGCAGATTAATCAATAATTTATAAGTCACTGATCCAAAATTACACAAAGACATTGACTATAATAAGCAGCCAGTTATTGTCTTCCAGTTCCTCCCAATAATCTTAAATAACTCAACATGGCCCACTAAAAACACATGCAGAAATAGAAAGGTCACACAAGCCTACAACATCAGTATATTTTCATTAATGATTAATCTGCAGATTCTTTCTGCAGGTAGTTAAGTATTTTGTGTATGAAATGCTTATAAAGGGGTTTTATAAGCCCAAGAGGATGTAATCATATTGTATTTTTTATTCACCCAAAAGTCCAAAACACCCAAATATTTAGATTACAATGAAATATGACAAATGAAATAAACATAAATATCACATCTGAGAACTTTTAAACAGTAAATATTTGGTGTTTTAGTGTGAAAATGCCTGAAATTATTAAATGCTGTCAAAATGTTAGGCAGCACAAAAAAAAATATAGCACAAACACAATAAAAAAACACATTTTGCAATAGTTTATTTTTCATGGATGGGTTAACTGATGAGCTGCACTAGTGAATTAACTGTCCACTCTGCAGCCCACACTATATCAGTCCTGTACCCAGTAACCTGAAGTTTGTTCCATTAACTAATGTGTGATACAAGCTTTGTAAAAGTGCACATAGTGTACAGAATACATGTGACTTCTACTTTGCCTGGGAATATTTTAAGGGATTAAAAAGTGCATTTGTGCACTGATACATTTTGACAGTTTGTAATCTAGCCACTTACATTAAGGATGCAGCTTACATCAGCAGCTTCAGGACCAGCAGTCTATAAACTTGCAATGAAACCTGCTGACCTTATGCGGAGCTGCTAGCTAACTCATAATCACAGTTTAAAGAAAGGTTTTAGTGTCTCATGACCTGTATGCTGTTTACAATCTATGCTTCCTTATAATTCCATAAAAGGAATAACTAAATCTTTTTTAAGTGGGCAACATTTAAGTCAGTAGATTATTTCCATAACTTATTATCTTCTGACTACACTACTACAACTACTACTGCTTAATCTATATATCTTTATCTACACTCACAACCTAGACATTTTAGTTTAAGTGATTTAAAAACAAATCCTTTGGTGAAGATGCAGATATGTGATGATAATCTTCTCTTTCCTTTAGTAAATATTGCCCCCTTGTGGTGGTTTTTTTTTTTTTTTTTTTACAGAGGCAGTTTATGATAAAAAAACAAACTTATGAATAAATGGCATGACCATAACAATAACAGTAAAAAACAGAAAAGGTTATTCAAATCCTCAATGAGAAAAATAAACAAATGTTTCCTTAGTGATGTTGTGATTTTCTCGCTGACACATTTTTACACAAGATAAGCATTAGCTTTGCAGCAGGATGCTTCTCATGTTTTGGTCCTCCAATTTATATAAATGGAGTGAAACAGGGTGACCAAAACATTAGAAATGCTCCTTAATATAACAAACTCCAGTATGACTCATCATCCTCTATGACATCTATAATAAACGTGTAGAATTACTGCTTTTCAGACAGTTTCCCCAAAAACTGAGAAATGATAACATTGTAAAAGTAGAATTTATGGCAGAGCTGCTTTATTTGACTGCATTATATAGTACAGGTGTACCTCATGAAGTGGCCAGTGAGTGTATGTCAATGGTGCAGGCGAGTACAGCTCAGGTGTTAGAGCAGGTTGGGCATAAGGCTGGTAACTTTGGGCTCCACCTATTCATATAATGAAGTGTCCCTGACCAAGACCATGACCCCAGAGTCTATGTTCTTCATGTGTGTCAGAAATGTAACTCAATTTGGTCCAAACTTTCTACCAAGACAGTTTAAAATGCTGGAGAAACTCAACTACGATTTTCCTACAAGCCACCAGAGGTCTCTCCTCTCACATGTGATTGACTTAAAAAAATTTATCCTGAAGAAGACAAAACTATATTCTATTTACACAAGTGTATAATACTTTCTGAAACGCTTTTCCCCCGCAGGGGTCGTGGGTGTGCTGGGGCCTATCCCAGCTATCATATGGGCGAGAGGCAGGGTACTCCCTGATCGGGTCGCCTGTTTATCACAGGGCCACATATAGACAAAGACAACCATTCCAACTCTCACATACAGGCAAATTAGAGTCTCCAATTAACGTGACTACATGTCTTTGGACTGTGGGAGGAAGCCAGAGTGCCCAGAGAGAACCCACGCAAACACAGGGAGAACATGCAAACTTCACCACCCCGCTGTGCCTACCTAAAATTTAGAATGATAAATAAAATGCAGTTGTCTTCTTTAGTCTTCTCAACACTCAGTATACCTATCAGACGTGTGCAGAGGACATCCAGTTCACCTTCCACTTAACTGTGCGCAGGGAGAATTCCTTCACAGCACAGCACATGAAATATTGAGGAGTAGTGTGTTCTCCAGGGAGCAGGAATTACTTCAGTATGCAGCTTGCATCACATTAGCAGACATGTGATTTATACTCTCTCTCTAATCAGGATATCACATAATTGCTTTGTCTGCGTTCCATGTTTTCTTCCCAGTAGAAATGTCCTTTCTGTCCTGTTAATTTGACCCTGTTTGGTATAATGGTTTTCCAAGTCCATATATAGCTTTATGTTATGTGTTGTGGAAGCTAATGTGAGCAATGAAATTCAGATTCACATTGTCCTGAAAGATGACAGAGACATGGATTCTGTTTCTGTAATCACTTATAAAGGATAACTACACAGCACATACAGGAAATATGTGGTTTAGAAATCTAGTATCACCCAAAAGCTGTTGTGACTCTTGATACACATTAAAATAAGGTTTTGTATTCACCTGAGATGTACTCACTCCTGACTCACTGCATCACATTTGTTAAACATCTGTGGTTAGGCCTACGTGCTTCAGGGGATCCAGCCTTTGATTTTAAACTGTTTGTACTTACTGACTTCCCCTTTCATTCATTATGCATTGTGTAATGTCATGTCAGAGACTGCTGCATTTTGTGCTGCTCCAGTCTTGAAACTGTGGAGAACAGCAATGGCACCATATACGTAGGTCTTATGCATCAGTGCTGTTTTACATGCTACATGTTATTCCCTACAGAGCCACCTGCTGGTGAAATTCTGCTTGGGTTAACGAGTTAGCCCAAATTTGAAAATCTTCTTTTTAAAAAATAGCCAAATATTGTTTTTGGTATGTAGTCCAATGGAACGTGTAAAGGTCTTTTTACAAAACAGAAATTTTGCTACAGCTGAGAGACATCTCTAATGTGCTGCAGTGCATCTATAGATCTGTGCATTGGTGATACACCATGGATAACTGCATGACGAATACCTATATACAGAGCAAGATTAACCACGTGTATAAACAATAATAATCGCAGTGAATACATTAGATCCACAAATTGACTTACGTTAATTATATTTGAATGTGCATATTCTACACACAAATAAAAGAAAGTGTAAATTTGCGTAATCTACGGGAAATAGCTGCTTAAAGTGCGGAGAAGACACCATTAAATGAATTTAAAAAGGCAATAAAAGGTAGTTTTAGCAGGGATTCCTCCTCGGAATGAAAATAGCCATGTGTTTGATCACGTGACCACGTTACGTGCCCACGGCGACGTACGTGACGTAGCGGTGTAGGCTTCGCTAGTTTCCTCAACCAAACAGTCAACTGATGTTGTGTGATAAAAACTGGAAGTCTGCCGGTGGACCAGGGTTTTTAGTCAGGGAAAACACACAAACCCAGCGACCCTCGTCGTTTTAAACAAACTCAGTCGCTGCTTTAGTTAAACTTGTCGCACTAGAGGAGTAGGAGGCGATAATTGCTGCTCGTAAACCCTTCAAAGGCTGGTTTTTATTTTTGCTGTGGCTGTCGAAAGGCGGGGAATACAAAGCGACGTGTGGCCAAATCCATTACATTTTGGACTCGTTGAAGCAAAAACGGGTAAACTGTGAAGCCAGTTCGTGCTTTTGTGACTGGTCAGCGATAGTACATGGATTATCTGGTAAGTAAACGAATCGAAACGTAGTCTTGCTTATGCCCAAATCAGACAGTGATGTCACTCAGGTGTGTGTCTATCAACAAGGTGTAAGAATCGATGTTGTTTATGTTGTGTGTTAACATTAGTAATAAGCCTGCAGCTTTTGCTGTGTAAACTAGGTCTGACTGGTTGACCCTGATCCGTTTACACATGAAACACGATAACTAGCCAACTAGCTACACCCTTCAAGTACTGTTAACTCTGAAATATGACACGAAGCTGTTAGTTTCTATGAAATGTTCTAATGCTACTGAAGTTAAAGCTTCACTGAATCATTGCACTGGAGTTAGTGGCAAGAGTAGCACTGGTTTGAGGCATTAGTCGCCTGCATATTTTTAATACCTGTGACCAAAAGAGTGATTACAGTCCAGAGCATTGTACCAGCTTTGGCCTGGGAGATTATGGTTTTTGGGCCTTTGCCCACATTGTGGAGGTGGGATGGGTGCTGCTAAAACAGTGCAACAATGGAGAGGAAGCTGTAAATGAAGGCTTTCCCTGGGAATTTATAAAGCTAGAGGAAAATAGTACACAGACATTGTGCTGTCATCTCAAGAGGGGGATAGAGCGACAGTGTAAAATACAGAGGAACTCGCCCACCCAGTGTTATCAGCTTGTTTATAAAGGGCCTCCCAAGACGTGGGACCTAAAAGGAACTTTGTACTTCTACTTCATTGGGACACCGCTTGAGTCAAGATTACAAAGTCCAGCATCTGGCACCTGAACAGTCGTGCTGTTATTACAAAATGATTGTCTAGCTTGTGTGTGGCTTTTTGCCCTGAAATGACATCTCGTGGGAAACAACAGTGGACCAAATTGGCACATTCATAGTTAACCAAAGTTATTCTGTAAACTTGGTTAGATGCTCGAGATAAAAAAGAGAGAGCACGGTCATGACGTGAGATGAATGCAACCAGTTTCATCTTAAATGCCTGTATGTCTCTACTTGATAGGGTGCAAGTACAAGGCAACCTTTGGTTACTTACATTCACTTCAGATCATTTGTATTTTTGGTCAGATATACAGCGTATTTGAACCTTAGCAAATATTGAGAGGTAAAAGAGACACTTTGTGGCTTACATGCTTGAAGGACTAAAATTTTTCTCAAACATTTTTGTGTGGAAAGCACAGCTGTAACTCTCGGAGCAGAGTGCTTGGCTGTCCTCGAAGGTCAGGCACTCAATAGGCGCAGGGCCTCCTTTCCTGCTGTGCAACGCGGGAGACCTGGTGCAAAACCGAGGAACGTGTTGCTAAACCTTTAATAAGTGCTGCTAGTCTTATATCCACTTTTAGATAGTTTTTTCCAGTATGTTGGGATGCACGTTATGCATCATATGGTTAATCAATAAGGAATGGTATAGAGGATTCTGTTTAAACTGGGAGCTGGAGTTCAAGCTGGTACTCCTGCATGGTCAGCAAAGTGTTAAAAAAGACCACATGAAATGGCAGCAACAGAGGAATTTGGTGCTAGCTGTTGCCATGATACAGCCTTACCAAATTACAAGTGCACTGTGTGTCCAACTCTTGGACCCTGACTTGTTGGAGACTTCACTAGACAGGACACATTGAGTGACAGGGCACTTTTTATGTGGGAAAACCTAACTATAGTTGCACTGTTAATGTTTACCACTCATACAAGACCGTGCAGCTTTGTTCTGAGATTTTACTGTAGCAGACACAACTTTTGTATATAGAAACTTTTCTTTGACGGCGCACTCCTGTAACAGTGTTATTATGGCATGGTCTTAATTTTATTAAAACATTTTCACTGCATTTTCTGCTCTTTTGCTATGGATGAATGCAAATCCACAGCATTTAGGCTATTATTTCAGTTTTATGTAGTATTTGTCTTTTATGACCAGCCATTTATTTCATTACACGAGTGACTAATCTCTGAAGAGGACTGACATTTAGGTTATTTTTGTGGCTTTGCCTTTAAGGCAGACAGGGCTGTGATGCTCTAAAAGCTTTTAGTATGTCTAGCATTGAATAATCAGTATATTTACTGAGGAATTCAAATTATACCAAAGATTCAGCAACAACAACCACCAGACACTGACCTCAAACCATATGGTATATGTTCTGCGATAAATAACAAAACATTGTCTCATCCGCTATATAAGCGGACCCATACTACTACACATCAGGCTCGTGCTCAGGAACCATAGGCAGGGGAAAAGTTTAGGAAGAAGGAGCTAAAAGGTTAATTTTGAAAGAGAAAGTGTTGCGTGAGAAGGACTGTTTATGTAATTTTATGACTGTGTCCTGAGTTCAGTTCAGCAGTAGCACTGACTATTTCATTTTAAATGATTGTGATGCATTTTTGACACCAAATGCCTATTTCACTTCCAGATGGTCAGTTTGTGTTATTTGGATCAACATCCACTGCTGTGACCACAAGCATGTGAATGAATACATTTTTAACAATGAGTGACTGAAGAAACACTCAAATAGATAAACCTTCTGCTTTGCTAGATTAAATATAAATTGACCACACAATACTTAGGCCACAACTTTGAAAAAAAATCCTGCCGTACATAATTTATTAGATTTATCAGGTCAAACACAAGATTTCACTTTTTTTAAGTTTAAGTTTGTTTAAAATTTTTACCTGTGTAGTATTGTACAGCTCTGAACATTTTTATAAAATTATAGTATGTAACTCACAATTTCTTTCAAAAAATTTTTTTTAATTGCTACCTAAAAAAAGACACATTCTCAGGATGAACCATTAAGCTAAACATCTGACTTCATCACTGATGAACTGCAGTCAGCTATCAGTATGCTGTAAGCATTTTAGTACTTGATGCCAGTAGTTTACAGGAGCTGATGGTGCAAGGGATGTTTGCACTGAACCACAGTTTTTTTGTGTGGTTTTTTTTTAAACAAAATATAAGATTACAACATAAATTATGAAGCATTTTGAAATAATAAAAACAAAACAAAACAAAAAACTTAGGCCATTGTTTATCCAGTCAGCACTAGGATCACACCTTTATGAAATCCACCTCCCTGCCTGGATCTCCTGTCCAAGGGCACACAGCAGGCTATAGCAGATTGACATCTCACCACAGAAAGAGAGCTGATGGGAAGTTCTTGGCATCATATAAATACAGCTTGCAAACCTATGGGATACAGGGCTAGTGTTACTTTTGTCCTCTATATGACCATGTTACACACCTGTTAGACACCTTGCCTGTGCTGGCAGTGGGTTTCATGAGACTTTAATCAGGGCCCTCCTCAAAAATGATCTATTGTATGCAAATAAGAGCTACAGCAGCCTCTCAGAATATTGAATATTGCAACAATGCGTTTGCTTTTTATGCATCTATAGATAGTTATGAGATAATCGTACATTTAATCCAGTGGTGGGGTAAGTTCTCAGACTTGTTTTTTTTGGTGATTCAGCCGTCAGTTGTAATGAAAAATATCCTTCTGAGCACAAACATTCCCCTTTCCCTGACAGGTATTAGGCCCTATAAAGTTTTTTAAACAATAGAAAACAAATATGAAGGGCATGGATAGATGGCAGGTTTATATTATATGATTTTATTTCAAGAGTTGTGGGAAAGGTCCATACAAGCCATAAATATATGCGGTTTGATAATCAATCACAGCTTTATGAGTACTCTGTGATTTTCACAGGAAAGCATATCCTGCTAACCAACTTGATAACTACTGCAGAAGCATTAACTGTATCCATGTTACACAAAAGAATATATATACAGTATAGTTTTTAACCAAGGGGGGAAAGAGAAAAGGAGTGTTAATTTGTGGCAAATGTTCTTGGCCTAATTTTTAACAAGATAATCCACAATTGCATCACTCAGATCTTTGGCAAGAGAGACACAATGTGTCCCAGTCCTTTGGTTCTTTATTCTAACTGAAATAATATAAATACAATACAAAAACTAGGCAATGTGTTGCAAACTTGACCTATAGCAAAATTAAAGTAAAAAAATCTGTGTGTGCCAGTGTAATAAATCTATGGTTTTATTATTTATTTTATTTATGTTTTATTAATTTATTGTTTTAATAATATCAGAACCAATTCTTTACCTACATATAGAACCAGACTATATAAGACGACTGTTTAGCTTCAGTTTGTGCCTGAATGACATGATCTGAAAACAATAATGTAGCATTGCCATACACCTTACTTTTCTCCTTTAGTTATTTTATTACATTGTTACTTTGAATTATTGCAATACCATGACATTTGGAATCTGAACCTTAATCAGTTTACTTAAAGTAAAATTAAAATTTGTTACTCGGTTGTATGATTGCACTTTTCAAATTTTCAGTTTCACTTCTACTTGTTGCTGTTGTCATTTTTTTTGCCTTTTGCCTTATATTTGTTTACTCTGTATTATAACTGCAGCATGTCAGAGGGAGATGGCAGTGACTATTAGTAGTATTAGCTGACCAAAACAGACTATTAAAACATGACTCACAGTTCTCCTTGAACACCCTCCTCCGACAAAGAGTCCCATGACCGTTATTGAAATCCACCATGACCACAGCAAACTCAAATGACCGATCCCTTGATTCTCCTTTATGCATAGAAAGAAATGGTTTTCATAGTTCGTGAAGCTCACTGTACAGTATGGGCATAGTGTGTGGGTGTGTAATGGTGACTAATCCAATTTGCAGTCTTATTCTGGATCCCTACTTGTCACTGAGCCCTTAATCTCTGTGGAGAGAGAGAGAGAAAAAGAGAGATCTGCACAAACTAATCTCAAGCTGGTGTCTGTTCACTGATCCTTGTGGCAATCTAGTGTTTGGCAGTTTTATCTTTCTGTGAATGAATACAGGGAGTAAACACTAGACATCCTTCAATCCTGCCCATCTGCTTGATTCCACCCCTCCTCTTTTAAGCTCAGAGTCGAAACAAAATCACTTGTGGATATGGGCTATTGACAGCGAGGCAGTGAAGAGCTGGAGTTGTGCTGTGTTGTTGACCTGAAACTGTTGTGCTCAGCTGCTCCTCCTTCCTCCATTCACTTACTCCAGAGGCTTGGCTTGTTTGTTGCCGGGGGTTACGCTTGTTGCTGAGCGCAATGTCGGAGCACATGCAGCTCTCCCTTGCCTTGTGCAGGATTGGGCTTTACACGGTAAGAAAATGTATACGCGCTGCTGTTTGTTGGCGCTCTGCTATGTTGTGTTTTGTGTGTGTGCTGGATTGAATACTGTTACTGGGTTTAATCTTTCCTTGTTGTGGTGTGTTATAGATACTGACCAAGCAACAGTGGCTGCTGCTTCATTGTTGCTTGGTGCGCTGTTTCATTCAAGATGGAACAGGTGGGTGAGATGTAAATTAAACCTACAGAGAACAAGAAGTAAAGGCTATTTCTGAGAATAGAAATGCATAAATTATGGTGCCTTTTTTCTGGTCAGTAGTTATTCAATAGTACCGTGGACCTATGAAAGGATCAACAAATATTATGCTACAGAGGTTATGAAGGAAATATTGCTGAAGTTGAATTTATGTTGACAGAAAATTTGTTTTAACTAACTTGGTGATGTTTAGGTTGCGGTGATGTGTTAATGTAATCGATTATGTCAATTGATTTGCACATAATTCATCATTATCTTTACATTCGCCCAGGTCTTCCACCCAGCATGCTTAAAATGTGTTTCTATCCCAAAAAGGCAACAATATCGTCAAAACTGTGGGATTGTTTAACTACGTTATCTGTGCTTTGTTAAACTGAAATGGGAAAAAAATGAAATTTCTCATCTGTTCTTGAATTTCTTTAGATCATGGCATGATGTGTTGCTTTTTTAAATCTTTTAGCATGATTCACTTTGCCAGAATGCCTCTGTTTAAGTGATTTATTGATTCAGCGGGTCTGGTTGTAATCAGGCAGGTCTGAACAATTTGACAAATACTATTTTCACAGCACTGTATTGTACAGCTCTCTGATCTCAAAATGACGAGGCAGAGGTGTAAGTATTTATTACTGTGAGTTTTGCAGATCCTAACGACTAGTATTGCAGCACTGCTTTCTAGTGCATTTGCGAGCTGTAAGCAGTTTGTTTATGTGCATAATATTGACTCCCATTAATGTTGCTTTAACTTGGCATTTCTGTTTACAATCGCCTTGTGTCATCTGCGTTTCAGAAGCAGCCAGAGTCCCCCTCTACTGTATGCCCCACAATGACAGAATATAGTGAGACCTTTCCGTATTTTTACTACCATGTATAAGTCTTAACTCTCGTGCTGCAAGGTATCATAAGATTTAATGTTAAAATAAGTGTTTCTGTTATGTTGTGATTATTGTTTAGCTAACCAAATGATTAATCAACAATCGAAATATTAACTATTAGATCATACAACCAATCAAAAAATTGTTAGATGAATTGACAGAAGTTGTGATGGCCGCCACCTTTTTTCTAAAGTATACACTCAGATCGTGCATGTTGGATAATAAACTTTAAGAAAAGTAAACAAAGTCACGATGGTTCTTATAAAATGTATTAAGCTGTTGTATTGTAACAAACCTGATGACTCATCTTGCGTGTTGCAAGAACCCCTGTTTTCTGCCGTTGAAGCTTTTTCAAGAGAAATGAACAAAATGCATATTTTCAAATAGTTGTGTTTAACAATATGGTTACGCAATAAATACTGTATCTCCATGACTCATCTTTTCAGTCACACGTGAAAAAGGGAATACAGCAACATTGGTTTTCAATTGAATTAGAGGCAACAGAAGCTGGTTCCTCTATCCGTCTTAGAGTATATCTGCACATTGCACAACTACAGCAAATGGCAAGAACAGCATATACTACTGTACAGCAATTCTGAGTAAGCATTAGTCTTTAAAAGACATTTTGATGCTGTTTATAAGAATAACTGTTACTGGTATTAACTATTTCCTCTGGCACTGTGATGGACTATTGTGGACCTGTTTGAAGATTATCTGTTACACTGACAAGACATCATGCATTGAATTCCAGCTGTGAACTTTCTGACTTAACGCTCAAGGGAACTTTGGTATCCTTAGGTCAGTTTCACACTCTACACAAGCTATGTAGATGCAGTTGTAAATGTACAGGATATGCAAGTATTTTATGTACACAGAGAATGTGCGTCAGTGTCCCATGGCAACAGAAGGGGACTGTATTTTTATTTTTTTAAATTTCTGATAAAATGCTACCTATGAAGAAAAGTAATTGAATTAATGTTAATGACATGTTTCAAGTGTCTCTCCATCGAATATCAACAGCGACATGATCTAAATAAACAGTGTTCACTCGATAATAAAGATGCCGATACCCACAAACACATCCACAAATCCAGTCCTACCTGCTCGCCATTGCTATTTTGAAATTTATTTACACAGGAAACAGTTCTTCTGTAGAAAATGCCTTCTGAGTAGAGTATCAGTACATTTTGGACAACACATTTTGTTACACAAGGATGCAAAAAAATCTTGTTTCTGTGTAGCTTGTGTAGAGGATGAAACAGTCCTTACAACCACACTGATAACATGACAAAAGTTACTGGAAATTTAAAAAATAAACTTTTAGTTGTAGCCTTAATTAGCCTTATAGAATGAATCTAGTGCTATATCATTTTTCAGTGTACAACATCATCATCTCAAAACTTATTTGAAACTTTGCAAGTAGCAGATTCTGTGCCTGTAACAATAAGGTCAAATCCTCTTTGGACCTGTTTATTTAGTTTTAGTCTTCAGACTTTGACCAAGATATACTTTGGGATTACTGGATGCTTAAAAAGGCGACCAATATCGGTATAAGGCTACCATATAGAAGTTTATTGAGATTAAAAACAAACTTCCAAAACCTGATCTAATTCACCTACTAACATTACTCTATACTAGTAGAAGAGACAGGCAACTTTTACCAATATTATCTGCTTTTTTTTAAATCAGTCTGTGTCATTATAAGCCCAGTAATTCTGTCAGACATGTACAGTCTTGAAGTTTTATTCATAACATTCAATATTTACTACTCACTTGAGGGTTTGCCAGCTCTCTAGTAACGTTTAGAACAACCTCCAAAATACTGCTAAATTCCTGCATTCTTTCTTGCAACCAGCTTGTTTGCACTTGCCATCTTACTTTACCTTCCTAACCAAAGAAGGAACAATCACATGAGATAAAGGAAACTGCTATGTTTACTGCCAATACTTCTGTGAGTTTGCCAAAACGATGGTGTCTGTTGTCACTGTTGGCCTAGCAGAGTTTCCTGCAGGGTTTTATAGAAGAAGCTCCTCCTCCCGTGAAATAAAGAGTCCATTATCTGAATTCAGAAGAAATTAAT